>QZWS01000172.1:0-19654 GCA_004114245.1 Zoopage sp. CT-All
CGATTCCACAGAAATCCAGCCGAAATATAACGCGATTATGGAAATATCTCCGCAGTCTGACTCGGCGTCGTAAATCCGACCCCGACGAGCTGTGTCGGTTGGCCCTCAGCTCGGACCTGCTTCGCAAATCACTTTCAAGGCACACCAAAGCAACCATTTCGACTCCATCTCAGCATAAAGAATATTCCAAGTCCAAGGAAAGCGACGGCCTCTTCGCCGGAATCACCAACTTTGCATTCGACAGTTTCAATTCGTTCACCGCGATGTTTTTGAAAAATTACGTACAGGGCATTCTAGTCGATCGTACCGCATACCTATTGAATGAAGCCAAGCGTATCATACCCACAGTGATAGAAGAAGGCCCGTTTCAGCCGCTAATAGATAAAATATTCAAGTTTGACCGTCGGAAACATAATGCACAGCTCCACCAGGTCGCCGACAGCAGTGCTGCTCCATCCAATCGGATCAAGAAAAAAAGCACATTTTACGTGATGCTCAACACTATATTCCCGCTCAAAAGCATGCTTGCCTCAACGAAGCAAGATATCATTGGAAAATTCGAAGACGCGCTAGCGGACGAATTGCGCCCTCTGATTGATAAAACGTTTGACACCATCCAAACCCAGGTGGTGGATAGTATCGTGTGCTTTATCACGCTTCAGCTCACTGCGGGCAATACCTTGCCACCCTGTTCGGCTAGAACCATGTTCAATGGAGGACTGACGCCGCTGCCGACACTCAACAAATGGGGTCGCAAATCTGCAAGCAAGGTGGACCGCTATCATGGAAGATACAGCGACAAATGCGAGGCGCTCGAGCGAATCGATGATGCCAAAGCAAAGGTCTGGCTTGACGAACCTCTCCTGTTTCCCGCCGCTGCCGCCACCCCCTTGCCCACGGATACCCCGTTGCGGGTGCTTAAGCTGCGCCCTGACAGCTGGGTCTACTGGCCAGCATGGTTCAAGGCATACTTTCACCAGTGGTCTGACGCTGCCATTGAGAATGCCATGTTTGAGATGCGGAGCGCTCTGAGGCAGGTCATCCAGCAAGCATTTAGCAATGTCCTGAAGATCTTTTCATGGGACAGCATACATTCCATTTTGAAGGCCGTGTTGGGACGACGTCGGTCACCGAACGACGGTGCGCTAAGCCGCGCCGTCAATAGCAAACTACAAGTAATCGTGGCGCCATACTTGCGGAGGCTAATGCGCCTAGCCGAGCAATATTTCCTTGTGCAGATGTACCACGGGATGACGACTTGGCTGTATGCCTTTGGTGAGATTCCCATTCCTCATAACATTGTGTTTCCGCCGCCACTACAAACGATGTATGATCAACAGTTGCTCAAGCAAGTCGAAGAGCAGCGGAAAGCGCCAGAGGCGGCCAACGAAGGCTTTTGGAATGAGGTCTACAAGTTTATCCCAGCGGTATTCTAAGACGCCGGTCGATGGACCGCTGCCCAAGAAGCATGCCGGGACTGCACAGAACAGCCATGGCTTGTGATGGCCAAGGAATAAACATTTATCATGTGCCAGCAGGGGAGTTCGTGCATGTCATTCTTGTAGGAGGCGCATATGCCATCTGAGAGGATATATCTTGTAGCTACACCATGCAGCAAGCGGTGGCACTGGAGATGCAGGCCATTTGTCTATTTACTATGCAGTCGACGCGAACGTTGCTGCGCGAGTGCCGCTGCAAAAAACACGCCACCTCCACCTCGACCGCTGCCGCCGAACGCCGCTGCAATAACACCCCCTCCCACGCCATCCATCCCGCCTCCCCGCGTCCTTTTCCATAGACTCTTTTCTTTCATGATACCGCATACATCGTCTGTGAGGCTCTCGCGCCATCGTCGCCGCCGCAACGCGATCTCCGCTGCCACGGTGCTGCTGGCGCTCATCGTTGTCGCCAGCGCCCTCGTCCTCGCCGTCAACGAACCCCAGACTCCACTTTCAACGCGCCAGCAGGATCCACCCCCAAAGACTCAGCAGCGTTCGCGCTGGGCTCCAAGCCAGCTTGCTAGTCGCCTCTGGCGCTTCTTCCGCAACGCTCCCAAGAGCAGCCACAGCACCAAAGGGAAACAGCCCTGCGATAGGGCGTTCAACGCTGAATTGATAGAAGGAAATAGCAAGGCGCCGTCGGTAGCCGTCGCGTCGGATCCGGCAGCGCCCGAAGACGCCATCCCAGACGCCATTACCAATCACTTCTACGCTACGAAAAACAAAATATTCCGATCTTTCTTGGATGATCACATCAAAGGCATTGCTCGGGAGCAGGTCAATCAGTCAATGGATAATGTGAAACGTGATCTGCCCTTGACTATCGAGGGCCATTTCCGGCCTCTCTTTGACGAGGCCTTGGGGTACAAAAGGGAACCTGATGTGCAAGGCAATCACGACAGCGCCCATGCCAAGATGTCCGCCAAGGATAAGGTTACCAAGGCTTTCGGCGTTATTCTTAGCCCGGTTTCTTTCCTCACCAAGCAAGTCAAGAACGAAACCGTTGGAAAACTACAAACTAAACTTGCTGGCAAACTCCGTATATTGATCGACAAGCTGATCGAAGACTTTAAGAATCTGCTCGTTAATGGCTTTATTACTGGTGGCAAAGTGTATTTCTCCGTGGGAGGGAAAACGCACCTTCCCAAGGAATCGGCTCGTCTCTTGTTCAATGGCGGTCTAACTCCCATCCCAGTGGTCAAACCGGGCGCTGCGCACCCCAGCTCCGACCTAAGCCGACACAATGCCATGTGCGCTCCGGATAACGATCTCGACAATGCATTGAAAAAAGTCTGGCTCGATCGACTCCCCGGTGTATCCAACCCAATGCCGCCACCAGGCACTCCAAAACGCATACTCAGGCTGCGACAGGACAGCTGGCCAGCCGTACCCAACTCTTGGAAAGATTATTACAAGAGCATGGCGGATGGTCTCATTGATGCGATCATGTTTGAGCTGCGCTATCTGCTGCGCATAGAAATGGATGTCGCTCGTCGAAGCATGGGCGAGCTCTTATCCAAGAAGTCACTCGCCCACCTGGTCTTTGGTAGTGAGCAGCGCAAAAGGCATGACCCGCTCCATAAATTATTTGATCGTGTGAGTCGTATCACGTCCAAGCCCGCGCTTGGCATGATGGAAGACGCCGAGCATCGTATCCTCGCCCAGATATATAGCGCCTTGGTCGTTTCCTTCTACGGCTTTGGTGAAATTCCCCTGCCACATGAAATCATGTTGGATCCCATCCTGCAGGTCGAGTACAACCGACAAGAGGACGAAAGGGCGAAACAGGAAGTGGAGGCAGTGAGAAAGGCGGCGGAGCCAAATCCCTTTGAGATATTCGCCAATATCTTCAAGCCCTCTGCAGACACGCCGCCAAAAACAACAACGACGGTGACGATCAGCACCACTGTTCACAGACCGGCGTCTGGCGCCAAGGTGCCTGCAGCCATGGGTGGAAATGCTCAGGCCCCCGTTGCACAGACTCCCGTTACAACCGCACCCAAGAAGGGCGGATTCTGAGAATGGTGGGACAATTTGACTGGGCCGTCCGTGGTCCCTGCTACTGCATAACCGGAAGAGTAACGAACATTATCTATGCATGCGTGGCGTACAAACCAATGCAGCCGCGTCAATTTTGCACAGGCTGCGAGTGTCGCCTCATCTGCAATCACCTCAGCCGCCACCCACCACTGTACTCACACATTGCATCCGCACCGCCCGATGCGCGGCCTTCCGCTGCCCATGTACCACCATTGCCACCTCCGCGAATACATAATACGTCGAATAACATACGCTCTGACTCTCGTGGCTGCTCGAGGCATCCTCACCGCGCAGGGCCAGAATCTTGCCCCATCCCCGGGATTCGTCATCCCCTCACCCAGCAGCTCGCGCAGCAGCACTGGCCCCACAAGTTCCGTAACTGGAGGGTTTACCGTGCCGGTGGTGATTGCCACAAACGGGCCGTCGACGACCGGCACACCAGCTGCGGGTACTGGCGGTACCTCAGGAAATGGCGTTAACGCCTTGGTTATTGCTATCCCAATTGTGGTCTGTGCGTTGCTGCTTGCGGCGTTGATCGGGTTCTTTGTGTGGCGGAAGCGGCGACAGCGCCAGAATCGGACAAGGTCTCGAGATCCCGGGCGGTCGTCCAAGCAATCCGCCGCCAATGCCGCCGTTGCGTACAATCAGCGCTCATCGAAATACTCCCGCGTAGATGACGATGGTGATTTAGAGAAAATGGCTAAATGGCGTGCGAGTCTTGCCACGCAGAATGGCATAACGCTGGTCGATTCGCAGGAGGCGGTAGTAATGGCCATGCCGTCTACCAAGTCGGTGCCGCGGCAGCATCCCTCGAGCAAGCCCCAGAATGGTTCAGCGGGCGAGGTGCATGCTGATCCTTCCGGGCGGTACTCGCCGATCCCGTCCGGCATATCGCCGACGCTGCATAGTGGCGCACTGTACGATGTTGCCAGGAAACGTGCGAGTGGCTCCGACACTCAGACGCGACGGAAAAGCACGGAGAGCCGCGGTGTGGTGTCAACAGATGGTACTGGGCAGCGCAGCAATCGGTCGAGCACTGCGTCGAAAAGGATGCAACAGAATCGGGACTCCTTTGAGGACGACATGTATCGACCCCGATCGTCGGCCAGCGTTGCCAAGGCGGTGGATTATCAGCCTGCCCCGCGAGCTTCTACGGCCACTGGAAGCACAGTTGTGACCGTGCCTGCTACTATCTCGAATATGGTTCAGAAAAGCACTGCGCTTGCGAAGCCAGCGATTCGACAAAAAGCACTTGTTGCAGGTGCCGTAGCAGCAGCCGCAGTTCCGCCCGCCTCGACGATCATCCCTAGGCGTCGCCACCACCGCCATGAGCACCAGAGAAGCGCGTCACGACCATTTGCCATACCATCAACGGATGGTGGCGCTGTGCAGCAAGTATGGTCCGAGCAAACCGGTCAGGTGCTTCTCTCCGCCGGCGACGACAGTCAAGGCGATGACAGCCAGGACGACTGGCAGGCTGCCACCACCGAGGTCACAGTGAGACGCAGCGCTGCCATCCCCGGCCAAGACTATTACGACCACGACTACGACGACGAGGATGCATTTACCGAAAGCGAGGAGTCGGTGTGCAGCAGCTGCATGCTCACCGATGAGCGCATCAGCCGCACTTGGCTACCAGATGCCGGGATTGAGGAGGAGGACGAGGCGAGCTTCGACGAAGACAGCGATTTGCTGATCGAAGAGTCAGTGCTAGTGGACAGCCAAGACGGAGACACGTCTGACTGGACGCAGGCCGTCGAGCGCCGCCTCTCACGAGTGCAGTAGGACGCATGCGGGTGTTTATCTGATTATTTTATTGCCATACAGTATGTATATATCCGAGCAGGATGACTGGTTGTACAGCAAGACAGATCGACAGTGCGTGCCGTTGTGTAGCCGCCTGTGCCAGGAGCGGCTACTCCTGCGGCAACACAACCGCCGATTGCCCGTTTGAAGCGGCTTGTGATTCAGGACTGGGGGATGGGCTTCCGCGCAGAGAGCAATGCAAATCCATTTCCCGTGGAGTGGGGGCTTCCGCGCAATGCGCTATGTGCGCACACCATCCGTGACACGCTGGCTTGGCGACACACCTGCCTCCCAAAAAACTCTTCAGCAGTGTCTGCGAAATCCGCGCTGCAATCCCTCCACCCGCCGCCCGGACTGGCTCAAATATCTGTTTACGAGAGCGTGTTAGATCCACAGATGCACCACTCCGGCAAGCCGCGACTTTCATCGTCCGTCGAGCCGTCGTCCGGCTTTCTGCATCGCAGCATTCTGCTCCGGCGACCTCACAGCATCTCCTCGCCCGCCACCCTCACTCTACCCATCGTCGTTGATGCAGCTAACCGGTGTATCGCTCAGACGACTGGGCCGTTGGATGGAGAGGAGGAAGAGCGCGCGTCGTTGGCCTCGGAGGAGACGCTGACGAATGGCGCGGGCATCGTCTCTGGCCTCGGCAGCACAGTCGACGATGCCGCGGGTTCCGTTGGCGTTATTTCAGCTCAACCATCGACGCTTGATTCGGGAAAGGCCAACAGTGCCCTGTTTGCTGAAATCAACACGAACGGAGGCCGAGAACGACGTGCGTCGTCATGCGTCGAGGCCGGTCTCCCCGACGCGCTCACCGAAAACCCTTGGTTTGACGAGTCCGACAGGCGTCTGGGAGGCGGTTCGCCCGGAGCATCTTCCTCGGTAGGATACCCGTCAGCCTCCGCTGCCTACATCCTTCCAGGCCATGATTCTCCTGCCGCGTTTTCTGACGATCAAGAGTCTCGTGTTGCCCGTCTTGTGCACAGGCATGGCTTTGATGCGGACTCTGCCACATTGGTCGTTGCCGAAAATCCGAATGCGGATGTGGATGTCCTTGCGTCGATACTCGCACATGCTCCGGTCGCGTGTCGGCGCAAGCTTGAGCACATGGAGCGATCCTCAGCGGATGCCTTGGAACAGAAGCTTATTTCATCGGTGTCCATGCAGCGGTCCTTGTCAGATTCCAATATTGCGCTAGTAAATACTGCGCCCGGCGCAACTGCCGAGCCGCGAGCTTCCATCAGCTCGATGCTTGCTCCGGCACTGCCACTGCCTGCGTCCATCTCGACAGTATCAGCTCCTCCGCCTCCAGGGTATGGAAATCGAAGTCGCGCTAGTGTGATTTCGGCAACACCTCATCTCTATCTTGCTCCGCCACATGCTCCACCGGACTCGCGCACCGCTCCGCTGCCACCATCGATCCTCAAACCGCCGTCCACAATATCTGCCAAGGCCACTCCGCTCTGGACCCGTCCAAGGGATTGGTTCTCCCTGCCGATAAAACTCGGAGCATCCTCGTCCAACCGCACGTCTCTAATGGCACCGTTCCAGACAAAAAGCTCTGCCCTTTCCGTAGTCACTGCTTTCCGGAGATCACCTACGCCGCCTGGAATCAGCAGTGCTGCAAGCTCTGTGCGAAGCGAGGAGCTTCCATCACGTGCTCTCATTAAGCGTGTTCGATTTCCCGTGTTTGAACGCACGCACGAGTTTCTCTTTGCTACGGCGCCTGCAAACGATGCGGATGCAGAGGGAAGAAAACAGGATGCTTCGTCATCATCGGACGAGGAGTCGGGCACTGTCAACCGCAGAAAGTCTGCGTCACGAGAGAATGGACGATCGGGCGTGGATGGTCCCACAGCACACGCTCATCAGTACACATGCCAGCAGGTTCTCGACTATTATCTGGAAGCCTGTGGAATGCGAGAGTCTGCTCCAATACCGCAAGTCGTAAAACAGCTTATGGCAGCGACGAAGCTAGCTGGCGAAACCCGCTCGCCCCGCTCACCCCATGGCATCGAAACACTTGACCTCGGTGATATTAACCTCGAGTACGCACTGGCCGATCCCCTCTCTGACGCCTTCTCCCTCCATTTTGGCCTGCACACACTCATCCTGGACCGCTGCTCGTTGCACGACGAGGTGTTAAAGGTCATCCTGCATGCATTGCTCCTCGTTGATCGGCTTCAAGAACTTTCGTTGGATGGAAACTACGCACTGTCCACCACGGGTTTCAAGTACGTTGCTATTTATCTGAAAAAAGTTTGCCATCGTCCAGACCAGCTCGATTGTAACTGACATTCATGCTAGTCCAGAACCATTAAAGATATCAATATTTCCAACACTTGCCCCGATCGAAAGGCATTCAAGTATCTTGCCCACGCCATTGGAGCCAACGCTTCGTCTCTGAGGACTATAAAGGTGGACAATTGCCATATGAAGCCCGATCATCTTGGCGTTCTCGTGCCTGCGCTGTTAAAGTCACGAATATCCTGTGTTTCTCTGGCTGGAAACGAGCTGGGTTCAGCTTCAGGGGAGCTACTTGCCTCATTTTTAACCCACGGTTCAATTGCATCCGAAGATGGTGGTGCCGACGACGACGACGTGCAGCCAGCAAAATCGCATTTCCCCTCATTGAGAAGCGAGTTCAATCAACTTCGCATCCTTGATATCAGTGGAAACAGTCTCAAGGCATCGATGAGTTCCTTCAAGTAAAAACTCACCGAATTTAGATCGGCACGCTGCCGGTTATGCATGCAATGCGTCGAAATTTGTCGCTACGTTCGCTCAATCTCAGCAACAATGAAATCGATTCGTCGGTGCTGTCGGCTATTGCCGAAATGCTCACGGTCAACTCGTCGCTTCAAGCTCTCGACATCTCTGATAACCCCATCAGCACCAACGGAAACGGGCCAATTACCGACCTCAAGGCGGCACTCACCGTGAATACGTCGTTGGAGACGATCCACTTGGCAAACACGGGCCTGTCTTCTGAGGGAGCTATAACGCTCGCAGAACTGTTGCCCGAGACGAAGTCATTGCATCGCTTGGACGTCTCTCATAACCCCAATATTGAGCTAGCGGGTGTCATGGCTCTGGCTGTGAGCATCCGAATGAACCACAGTCTCGTTTGTTTGGATTTGGATGTCACAGTAAGCTCTCCATTGGGCATGTGCATGCGTTCTGAACCCTTGTGCTCCACCCCTAGCCTGGCGATGCCGACATGGCCGAATTTTCTCGTGATATTCTAAGCTCTTGTATTCGAAACACGCAGCTGGCAACTGCGGCAGATGACGATATCGGATAAGTGAACTGTATAGCAATGTAGATTGAGTATTTTCGTAATGCACAGTGATGAACTGGTTACTACGGCAAATGATGGGTACATTGCTCGCAAAGCAGAACCAACGGCAGACATTTATCGCCTTCCATGAGAGCGCATCTTGCTCCTTGGCGTAGCGATCTTGCGAGTTGGGGAATTGTTGGTTGATCCGACCAGCTCAAAAGGGTTGACAGTGCCTGTACCTTGTCCAAACGACCATTGCTGAGTTAGACTTGGGACCACCGAAGTCGCTGGTTGAGATTGGAACCCGCCAAACGCGGCTGCTGGTTGCTGGGGCGCCTGCTGTTGAGCACCGAAACCTGCAAAACCAGTCGACGGTGCTTGTGGTTGCTGAGCAGCGCCAAATTTTACAAACCCACCGTTGGCTGGCTGCTGCTGACCTCCACCAAAGGTAAACGTCGATGCAGTCGGCTGCTGCGGTGCGCCAAAGGTAAATGTGGCCGGCGCCGCAGATAACTGTGGCGCTGCTGACAACTGTGGCGCTGCAGTACTAGTTCCGAATCCAGCTCCTGCCTGCTGCGTTGTGGCTCCAAATGGATTGGCCGCTCCCTGTGGCTGCGCAGTGGCACCGAAAACACCGGCGGTACCCTGCTGGGGAGCTGCGCCAAAACTAGACGATGACTGCTGAGCAAAGTTAAAACTAGCTGGCGCCTGACTGGCTGGCGCAGTGCCAGAACCTTGACCAAATGCGAAGGTGGAGGCCGATTGTTGAGCCGTGGCCCCGAATGAGCCAACGCCGGTGGTCGAAGACGGCGCTCCAAAGTTGAACGGCTGCGTTGCTTGGGTTGATGCGCCGAATGTAAAGCCTGCATCGGTGCTCGTCGATGCAGGGACAAGGGTAGCAAAACCACTGCCACTGGTCTGATCATTGGACATCATTGAATCGTCCTCCATACTGGTGTTGGCCTGCTGGTTATCAACAGCGCCAAACGCCTGAGGAGTTGTCGAGGCGACCGGAAAGCTGGTAAGCGGTGTAGCGGTAGAGGAAAAGGCGACCCTCGTTGGTGCTTTGGTCGAATCCATTGCCGCGCCGAAACTGAGTGCATCATTTCCCGTCTTTGCAGTGCCGAACGAAAAAGGGGATGCAGCAGGGGCAGTGACAGTGGCTGCCGGTGCTGTTTGTGAGATGCCACCGAACAATGCTGGCTGCTGAGCGACGGCTGATGCATTGGCAGCTGGAACAGTTGCTTCCGGCTTGTTGAACAAAAACGACGACCCAGTGGCTGCAGGTACGGAAGGCGTAAAGCCAAAAGTACCAAACGGCGAAGGCTTTACCGTGGTTGCCTCACTAGGCTTGGCGGGCGTAGAAACGACAGTGTCAGTCTTGGCCTCGACCTCAATAGATGACGAGCCAAACAATGGTCGAGAAACGGGTCCGGAATCACTGGCAGCGGAAAACTTAAATTCAGCTTCAGCCGGCTTGGTGACGGGTTTGATCGAGTCAAATATCGACTTTGTCTCCGTTGCAGGAGCACCAAAGAGGATCGCAGGAGCAGACGGTGCTTTTTCCGCTTGTTTCTCGACGGCTTTCTCTGGTTCCGCTGGCTTGGAGAAAAGACTGGGCACCGTGGTTGATGTGCCAAAGCTAAATGGTGTGGTAGTGGTCGCGGGGGCGGCTGTGAACGAGAAGCTAGTGGCGTTATTTGCGGGCGCAGCCGTGGGCATGACAAAGGGTGACTTGACAGCATCAGGGGTCTTGCTTACTGTCGATTCCTTGGGAGACGGTGGCTCGGGAGCTGGGTCAGCGGCTTTACTCAGTGAACCAAAAGCACTGGGTGCTGCTGAAGTAGTGGCCTTGGCGACCGACTCGCCGAAACTAAACGAAGCTGCAGTCGTAGATGCAGGGGCTGTGGATGCAGCAATCCCAAAGTCACCAAATGCAGGGAACGCTTTGGGCACTTTGACAGCAGCAATAGGCGCGGCCACAGTCGGTGGAGGAACTGCTGACTTGGACGGCGATGCGTCGTTCGCTGGGGCTGCGTAATAGTCAACAACAGCCGAAAACGTGACGTGCTTTTCGGCCTTGCTCGCTTTTGATGCGGTAGGAGTGACGGGCTCAGGGATGGTGGGAGCTGGAGCGGGCTTGAACGTGCTCGATGCTGCCGAGGCCATGGATGTTTGGAACTTGTTCGCGGACTTGGACGGCGTGCGTATATTTGCAGCAAGATCGGGCGATAGCACAGAAGCAGACTTGGGAAGCATAGCCTCGGGTTTGAATTGCGGATTCTTGATCAAAGCATCGTCGACCGTGCCGATAAAGTTTTTGATATACTGCTTCCCGTCCTCGCCGAGTTCCTTCGTCAGGTAGGTAGTGATCCTATCCAGCTTGTCCCCAGAGAGCGGTTCGGTGGCCATGGGCTGGGCGGTGGGTGCATTGATAGGTGTCGTTGGCACCGGCGGCACCGGCTCGGTGACCACAGCAGGACCAGCGCTGGGTGCTGCGGCGATAGCTGACAAATCAATATGACCCTGTTCTTGAAGAGCAACCAGATGCAGGAGAGTTTCAAGCTGGGCGGCGGAGAGTGGCAGTGCTCTGCTAATGCGCATGGTATCCGCGGTGCGCGGACGACGGGAACGCCGAGCCGGCGGAGCGATAACAATTGGAGTCGAGGGAATAGCATCCAGGCGACGTGCTGCGGCTCCAGCAGTGGTGGTGGCTGAGTCTTTGCGTGATTTACGCACCACCTCGACCCTGTCCTCTTCATCACCGGAAATGGACGGCGCGGCATATCCTTTACGCTTGATCGCAGTGTGTTTACGGGGCTGAGACAAGGGATTTGCCGCTGACATATCCTGATCCAGCTCCGGGTTGTCACCGGCCCCGTCCAATTCGATTTCATCAGCATGCTGGACCGTCCGCCTGCGCGATCGTTTACCTGATTCACTGGGCTGCAGCAATAAATCCTGATCATTGTCGACCACCGCTTCGGCGATTTCTTGCGCGTTAAGCCTCTTCCTGGACGACGCTGGCTTTTGCCGAGTCTGCACATCGCGACGTGGGTGGGGCGTAGGAACGTACATCTCGCGCTGCTCATGGTACCGCACACGATCATGTGCGACAGCAGTGCGAGGGTACGGCGTGGTTATGGTAGCGGTGGCGTCAATCACCGGCGCTGGGGGGTACGATGACGAAACGTAGGGTGATTGCCGCTGCGCCTCTTGGTGCTCCTCGGCGTGTCTCGAGCGCCGACTGTCCATGTGCTGCTGTAGAGGGCTAGAAAGAGATATGCGGTGAGCATCGCATCATTGAGAGGAGCCCGGCATACCTGAAGGGAGTCGACAGCACGGCACGGTTGACGGGCGATGTTGGCATGGCAGGCACAGCAGCAGACTCGTACTGGTACTGCTGCCGCGGCACCGCATCGTACCCCCGACGCTGATGAATCCCTGCACCAACATCTACCGGCCTCACCTCGCGAGCATATGCTCCACCGCCTGCGGATGATGACGACATGACGGAGCTGGCGTCATCCACTTGGCGGTATCCACCACGCGTCACTCCGCCCACGAATTTCAGCCCAGCACCTCCTCTCGCCTCGGAGAGCGAATCTCTGTGGTTGTGCTGCCGCATTGAGTGAGAAGGCACGGTGGTGGCAACGGGAGGCCGGATGGGCCGGCGGGTCCTCAGCCGCTCGGCATAACTCTCCCGCCACCTGCGCTGTTGCTGTGTCGTGTGGATGTAGTTTGCGATTTGCACGACGACGTAGGCAGTGGCTGCGTAGACGAAGTATTCGAGGAGCACAGAGAACTCGATGAATGCCAAGGAGACGCTGGGATCATCTGCGGCGGGATCTGCCATGATGAAAACAAGTCTTAGCTTATTGAGAGGAAGCAAGCAGACCGCCGAGTCACATAACTACCGACGCCCTGCTCCTGCGCCCCTCCAACATCGATTGCAGGTAGCACGCGAGAGGGAATTGAACCCTCCTGAAAGAAGCCAGTCGTTCACCTGTCAAATGATCTGAAAACGGCCAACACTCGTCTTCCCAGCCCAGCAGATCCACTGCTGGGCTGGGCTTGCCACTTAAGGCCGCTGCCTGCTGATGTAGTAAAAGGTTGGCTATAGCCTGTTGGTTTGAGGGAAAGTGGTGCAGTGATAGTGCAATAAAATAAGATGATCTTTCTTTTAGCAGTCTACACACCCGACCTCTAATACCTAGCAAGAGTAGTCTTTCCAACATGGCCTTAGGGAAGTTGGTGGTGTAGTGTGGTGGGTAGAAAATGGTGGGCCAAGCAGCTAAATACAGTAGCTTTTTCTACACCAAACCCCACAACTTGCAATAGAATATAATCAAGAATATAGAAATTATATATTGCAAATATATTAGATGGCTGAATACTATATTAAGTTGTGCTTGTGTTTTGTAAAATTGACCATATCTGTTGCAGTATTTTAGAATACTTCTGAAGAAAAAGAGTAGTATTTAAGGATATTTGGACTATAGATGTGGAGCGGGCATTAATTTAGAGTGACTGTTTTGTATTTACCCAATTACACAGCATCTCACAGTGCACTGTGGGTGCATTATTTACACACCACCCCCACCTCATCGCAATAGATAATATTGTTGCATTAGGCTATTTATGAAGTTCTATTTGCTTGCCCCAAAATCTGGTTGCCCATTGACAAAATATTACATTCTCCTGGATTGCTCCTACTTAATGCCTGTGCCATATGACTACATGGATGGATTGGGAGAGCCATGTAGCTCTCTACATGAAAAAGAAATCTCCTCTACCCAAACATAGAATCTAGAAATACATTATCTTAGCCCAAAAACTCCATCCTTACCTGCTGATTGTTAGTGTGGTGCCCATTTAGTTAGCAGTCTCTTTTTAAGTAGAATTACAAGCTAGCCAACACACAGCTTAAGAAATACATCTGTAATGGTAATAGTCCGGCCCAGTTTGGTTGGCGCCCACTTTTCTCCTTGTCGCGCCAACACCAGTGTTGCGCCAAATACAGCCTCTTGATCCTGCCTCTGTCTCTGCCTCTGACTCTCTCCTCTGCTCGTCTCTAATTTCCTCCTCATTTGGTCATCACAACATCCTGTCCCACTAACATCCATCTGCTTTCCTTTTATGCTGTCTACACTGGTGCCAAGGGATTAATGGCAACCTAATGTATTCTCAGTGCAGAAGGCAGAGAAAAGAGACTACTACAACCCCTGCTATCCACACTATATGATCATATGACATATCATGCACTTCTTCTCCCACTGGCACAAATTTCTAGCTATCTAGCACTCCTTGCATCCATTTTGCTACTGCTTCATCCTGCCTTACTAGTCAGTTGTGTGGTGCACGGCCATGACAGGGGTTGTGACTGTGCTCTTTTCTCTTTGGTGTGTTTTCCGGGACCAGGAATACATAGACTTCCATCGTATTCCTGCCCAAGTCCCTTTCACATCCACGAGTATAACATTTTTTACGATGAGTAACCATTGTGTATTGCCTTAATGGCGCGGTAAAGGCAGCCGTCGGTATACGGCTGTTTTCGCGGTCTGCGCCATTGCCATCACAATTCCTCTTATTTGCTTCGCTGCTATTGTCCTCTGCTGTACGGGATCGCCACTACCATATGGGATCGCCGAGATCGTCGCCATCGCCGGATTGCTGGGATCGCCGTCGTTGTTGGGATCACCGGGATCGCCGCCATTGCGAATCGCCGCCATCGCCGGGATCGCCACCATTGCGGGATCACCATCAACGGATCGCTGGATCGCCATCGCTGGATCGTGGGATCGTCATCGCTGGGATCACCGGGATCGCCGCCATTGTGAATCGCCGCCATCGCCGGGATCGCCACCATCGCCGGGATCACCATCAATGGATCGCAGGATCGCCATCGCTGGATCGTGAGATTGCCACAGCCTCTAGGACAAAAAAGCTAGTCGCATCCACTCTATTGGGATACTGCTGTCATTGCCTCCACCTCGGCCAAGTTGGGATTATGTGCAGCACGGTGCTGAATACACCTCTAATCACTTGGGAACACAGGTACAAAGGTGGATAGAATCAGAGTATAGGAGTGAGTTACAATACTGCTACGCAGAAGGTGGGGGAAAGTGATGTGGTGCACGGCCATGACAGGGGTTGTGACTGTGCTCTTTTCTCTTTGGTGTGTTTTCCGGGACCAGGAATACATAGACTTCCATCGTATTCCTGCCCAAGTCCCTTTTACATCCACGAGTATAACAAGTTGCCTCACTTTTCTACTCCAGTATTTCTTTTTATTCCACATCCATTGTCTAGGGGCTGGCTTCCTGGGTGTAGTAGGTCCTACTCTATTTCTGCCAGTCTCTTGCTGTGGAGCAGATAGACAGCTGAAGAGCAGTCTCTTTTCAGGACACAATAATACATTAAGTTCCGCAGATCCTTGATCCCCCCTCCACCTCCTCCACCACTCTTCTTTTTACCATCTCCTCACTTGCTATATTTCATTATAGCTGTGATCCCTTGCTTTCTTCCCATTCCAGGATTGCTTTGCATCTTGGTCTCTATATCAATTCTCTAAAGGCTGTGATAGTCTCTTTTCTTTCCTGTTGTGTCAACACCAGTATTGGCTAATGTACTTAATTGAACTACATTTTCTGCTTATATTCTTCACCTATGCCTGTCTCCTTTATCACTGAGTCAGTCATCACTGTTGTCCTCATATGCTGGAGTGCACAAGGACTGCTTCTTGGGGCCGGGATTGGAAGGAAAGCAGATGGATGTCAGTGGGACAGGGTGTATTTCTTCAGTCTGTTGCTTGTGATTCTGCTTAAAAAGCAACTGCTGACTAAGTGGGCACCACAATCACAAGAGAGAGAATATGCCATGCATTGAGCTTGATTTCAACATAAGCAGATATACTAATACTAGTCCTATTATTTGGCTAGATTAAGAGTGTCCGCCCTGGGCTAAAAAACCCCCTGTTCCAATGAGGGAAAAACCGTGGCTTGTCAGTTATTGTTGTGCTGGGCTGCTTATGGAGTTCAACTCGCTCGCCCCAAAACCTGGCTGCCCATTGACGGAATATTGCATTCTCCTGCCTTTATATTCGTGTGTTTCCCTCGCCGCCTCTCCGCCTCTCTCTCTTCCCCCAAACTTCTTGCACAGCTGACTACTAGTCCGTGCCTCCTCTCAGTATCCCGCCTCCTGGATTGCTCCTCCTGCTTAATGCCACCCCCCTAGCCATCTGGTGCCTGCGTGTGTGTGAGCCTCTGCTGCCACCTGGCCATCCCATAGTGGCAACCCACTTGGTAGGATAATTTAGTGTGTCTGGTATTCTTGAGTCTAATATGCACAACTGCTATGCAGTACACGTTTGCTTGAACTAGCATTTTGTTGTCCCTCTGACTCGGGCACGACAACACAGTCATCACAAAAGGCGTCCCGGAATTTTGCTTTGAGCCGACTTTTCTTCCACCTCCCCAGCTACCAGCGCAATCCCAACCGCAGTACATCACAACGCAAACGCAACACAAACACAGCAATGAACGTATCCACTGCATCTCTCCTCGCTCTTGCTGCTCTCATTCTCACTGCTGCACCGTCCCCGGCTCTTGCCTCTGGGGTAGACACTGGCACATTGAAGTATGCATGCTGCTTGCGTATGACTCAAGGAGCGTACGCAAAGGCTTTTGAGGGTTCCGAGACCGCACTGACCAATGCTCGTGAACTCTACAGACAAGAACGTGCAAAAGGGACTGAAAAAGACGCTGCTCGAGGTATGACTCAAGACGCATTCTACAAGATGAAGGTCATCATGGAGTGTCAGCGCAGTCCCATTGATGCTCTTGAAGAAGCAGCCAAGTCTGCTAGGAATGCCCCTGAGCCGCGAGTATTTTGCTGTGTTTTAGAATCAGAGAGTGACGCTCGCAGAGAGCCACTAGTCACGTTGCTGGAAATGGACTGCCAATACGGTGCCCTGCCAAAAAAAGGGTTCCTCCGGGGCGGGCCTAATAACCCTGCTGATGACTTTGAGATGCTGCATGGAGTGGCACCAGGAATGTTGTCACGGGCATGGAAGGCTGTCAAACGGTTGCCTAGGAGAGTTTGGAATCAAATTGCGTGAGGATAAATATGGCATGGGTGGATATGGGTGTTCAACATATGCAGCATTGTTGAGCACATATTTGCTGCAATAGGGAGTTTGACAGTTGCAGAAATACATGCAGGCCAGTATATCATTCATGAAAGGGTAGTGCAGTCCTGCTTTTGAATTATATAATATGAAACTATGCCAAAGTTGCTCAATATTATGCATTAAGAAAGGGATTCTCTTAATTGATTGCTGTGTACTATCAAATGATTCAAGAGGATATAATTTGTGAGGCAGTATATGCAATGACTGACTAGATGGGGGAGGAGAGAGGTGTTGGAAATGGTGACCTGGGTCTGTCAGGGCCATACCCCTTGTAGTGACAGTCTTGTTTTTTCTCTGCATAATCAACACAGGTTTCTCTGCCCTCCTTGCATCCCTTGCACTCTGCCTGCCCCCGGGCCCCCCTGGTCCGGGCGGATGTTACAGGGTCAGTGGGAGTGTAGTGACTGACATGCTGGCTGCAGTGGTTTTATTTTCACCATGTTGACCAGCATGTCTACAGACTCTTCAGCAACTCAGGAGGGGTCCATGGTCAGCAACCAACAAGAGGCAGTGCTGGAACAATTAGGTGCATTAGGTCAGCAATGGTGTTGGCAAGACAGAAGAAAGAAAGTAAGTGCAGTTATAAGTCAGCAAGAGCCAGCTGACGGCTTTAATGAGGTGTCACACTGCGGGCAAACATTTCATATAGCTCCTATTACTCGCACGACAGCATCTTCAGCACATCGTCTTAATCATAATGTAACTCCTGTATTCCAATTTGTCCCTAAATCATCGCTATACCTTCGCGCTTTCTAAATCACTCGAACAAGCGGTAAACGTTCACATACTTTGGGATCAGTTCCAGCCTGTCGAGCTCAGTCGCAACTTTGTTGGCCACGTCCTTGCCGCGTACAGCTGCAATGCTCTTGAGCGCATTGTAACGCACCTGCCACTGAAGCCACTGGGTGACTGGCGACGGAGGACGACGCGTATTGTGATCATGCTGTTTGATGATGACACCAGCCGGAGGACGCAGTCTATCCAGCACGGACTTGATCATAGCAGCCGCAACATCTTCAGACTCTGGGGCCGGAGATAGTAGCTCGACATAGTTTTCGACACTATCATTGACTCTGATTTTTCCGTTCCAAGAAAAGTATTGATCGACTACAGCAACACTCAACGCGGATTTTTTGGCCGAGGATTTGATCCCAAACATGAGAGTGCGCAGACCAAGAAGAATATCTCGCAGGGTCGGATGAGCCTCTCCGTTCAGCTTGAGGCCATTGCGGGGATCATAAGTTGTGGTCGTGGCATTAATGACGGCATCGTCATATATCTGGAACATTTTACTAGTGAACTTGGAGATGTACCCGTAGAGGGCAGCAACGACATCACGGAAGGCTTTGTCATCGGATTCGTCGGCGCGCTGCTTGCTCGTCCACGGCTTGAGCGATTCGGAGACGAGCTTGCAAAGGTAGGCAGACACTGCATGCTCGAGCGGTTCGACGACGAACGGATTGTGCCGCATGCGCCACATGCGCAGCTTGATAAGCTCATGCAGTGCCTCAAGCGTCCAAGTTTCGTCCAACTCGATTTCGCCAAATACTCGATCAGATTGACGGTCGGCGAATTTAATATAATAGAACTCATTGCTGGGGTCCACCTTGGAGCCTTCGACGACGGAGTGTGTCAGCTCTTTGAGAGGAATCGTTACGACGTCGTCGTTGATTTCCTCGGAGCTGTATGAAGCTGCCAAGAAAAGATTCCTTAGGCACAGCTCTGTCTGCTTCGGCTCGTACGGATCGGCAAAGCAGGAGGGGAATTGCACTGGGTGCCAGTCGTTGGCAGCGGATGCTTTTGCCGCGACCGCCTTGCGGTGGAACTCACCGACCTGTTTCGTCATATCTTCCTTGTTTTCTTGCAGCAGGGCGGTCTTGAGAATCTCGGCAAGGTCGGCAGGAGGGTTGGCGGGAGGGTCAACGGCGACTGGCGACGCTTGGCAGTTCCCACCGCAGTGGGGAGAGGCGCCGACGGCGTACGCAGCCAACGCAAGCGCCGCGAGAACATACCAGGAGTGCTTCAGCATTTATGATGTGCGTGACAAGTCGTGGGAGAGGTGCAAGTTTGAAGGCAGTAGTGATTGTGAAGAAATGTGGCAAGCAGCACGTGGCTGCAGATGAACAAGTGTTGCCGTGCCCGAGTCAGTCTGTGGTTCAGTGGTTAAGGTCGTTTTCAGGCCGTTCGCCTATATTTCGGATATTAAATAAAATTGATACTTGTACTGCACTACCCAGTCCTGATTGGTCTCCTGGTTACACAGGTTTCCATCCTTTTCCATTTAGGCCATTCAACTATCCTTACATGATAGAACAGATTGCCAACCTCCTCCAGCAATTCCAGGAATTCTGCAAGCAAGCAAATATCTTCACCAAAGTAGCTGTTGCCACCATTCTTGAGCAACATCATCTCATTCAACTTGCTATAGCTAATGTGCTGCAAGGCCCAAAGTAGTTAGTGAATCCTTTAACAATCCATTATATTTCAAGCCAAGTAAGGACAAAAAATGTTACTCCAATCCCCAGCTAGCAAACCAATGTGCTGTCTTATATAGTATATCCTGATAATATTGAGACAAATTCAATAACTATTATGATAGAATATTCAAAAAATCAATGATAAAGAAAGATATATTTGTATTAACCCAACAGAGAAAAAAGAGACTACCAAGTTGGGCCTGGCTCTGTTAGCTATACTCTGGAGGCCATGTGGCCTGATTGTTACAAAAACAGGATATAATATTTAACACTCCATTTCTTTGCTTTGGTTAAGGCTTGGGGGCATTTGAGGTACTTGTGTCTTGAGAGACCAAGTCAGATGTAGATGTGTCCT
>QZWS01000173.1:0-13069 GCA_004114245.1 Zoopage sp. CT-All
GCACCCACCCCCATGCCACCACTCCCACCCCAAGCACCGCCACGGCCGCACACAATGCCCCAAACAGCAGCGCGTAGTGATGTCGTTGGTCGCGCGGCAGGCGGTGTGTGATGTGGAAAAGGCCGAGCGAGAGCAGCACAAGGGCGGAAACGGCGGCCAAGAGGGTGAAGGCGAGGCCGAATGTGCAGCGGCGTCGGTGGCGTTGCGGATGGTGGTGTGCGAGGCACATGGATGTGACGCGGGGCAGCGGCATGGGCACCGCGGCCTGGCATGCCGCCGCCGAGGCATCCGAGACAGAGCCCATTGTAATATCAAGGCGTTGCTAATGTCGTGAATGGGATGGAATCGGACGGAAGTGTGGCCAGGCCGCGGATGGCCAGAATTTGTCGCCTCGTCAGCCCTCCCACAGTCACGCAGCCAACCAGAATTTGCATGCGCGTGCTCGTTTGCGCCACCGGCTCCGTCGCCGCTATCAAAGTCCCCATCCTGCTGCAGCTGCTGCACGATAAAATACCTGTAATGGCGTCACAGTCTGACTGGTTGTGGTGATGCTGCTTGCATGCAGGATGTAGAGCTGCGTGTTGCAGCAACATCTAGTGCCTTGCATTTCTTCACAAAGGATCAATGTCGGGTGGTGAGCAAAGCAGCGGGCGGTGCAGTGGTGGAAAAGGTCGTGGAGGTGCTGACGGACGAGGACGAATGGGCGCGATGGACTAAGATCGGCGACGACGTGCTCCACATTCAGGCATGCACTGCAGCCGCTCTCTCACTATATTGATGTCGCAACTGCTAGATGCGGGACTGGGCAGATGTGTGTGTGGTGGCGCCGCTGGACGCCAACACGCTGGCAAAACTCGCCAATGGGATCTGCGACAACCTTATCGTGTGCCTCCACTCCACAGTGGCTGCTAACGTCACGAAATACTAGACCTGTATTCTTCGGGCCTGGGATCTAACACGCCCAGTTGTGCTCGCGCCTGCCATGAACACAAAGATGTGGCTGCATCCATATACGGCGCGCCAATTGGCACAGCTGCTTGCGGATTTCTCTAGCTGGAGGATTGTGCCGCCCATCTCCAAGTTGCTTGCGTGTGGTGACTATGGTGTGGGTGCGCTTGCCGCGCCGTCAGATATCGTAGACGTCGTGGTGAGTGTGATGTCCGAAATGGATGAGTGAGCGACGTGATGGTGAGCGAAGTGGCGGTGTATGCAGTCCTTTATTGCTCGCTCCCTTCGTCAGCATTATCCTTGCCGTCGTTCTACATAGACATATTAAATAACTTGATAGGATCAGGTGTCCATACGTTGGCGCCATTTGGGAACATGGCGGCGATGGTATCGGCATCAAACATTATATCCGGCATCTCACCGGCTTCGCCCATAGCACCCGAGATATTGTCCGTGTCAAAGGAGGGATGCAACGACGCACATCGCGTCATCTCCTCGTAAATCTCCTCCACTAGACATCGGTCAAGTGAGTACAGCAGGCTGGTATGTGACTTGCGCTTTGTGGGGTCGGATAGCACGAACTGCAACTCGAACATGGCATCAAACTCTCCATCAACATCCCCTTCCTGCTCTTCCACTGATTCATTGCTATCTGGACGAAGGGGGTAGGCGCCGTCGACTTGGCAGTAGATACTCCCACGGGCGGCATCCATCGCATGGACGCCGATATCCCGCCAATCAATCATAAACCCGTCGCCGTCCTCAGCACCACTGCTCCCTTCAACCAAGGCCGTCGATGCGTAAAACACGAGCTTCTCCTCGCAGAGATACAGGGTGCCAGCAGTGGATGATGCCGAGTCTGGAACATCGCGGTGGCATCGCACGCCCGAGGCCGTGTACGCCAAATGCAGCGAGCCTGCATCCTCTGCGGAAGGCGGTAGGGTCGTGGTGGGGGGATCGAACGGATTGCGGGCGCGGATAAATGACGGCAGCGCGGTGATGATCGTCGTCGGCATTATCGGAGCTGGATGTTGACTTGTCACCAGCCCTCAGCCTGAGAGCAAGCCCTGTGGATAACCATGCAGACTAACAGCCATTTTCGTTTGTTTTCACTGCTTGTGATTGTACTTGACCTTTCACTCCTCCCTGCCTCCTCTCCACATACACTCTCTTGTGCCAAGACCACCCACATAGCATGGTTTGATTTTCATTACGTAGACTAACCCAACAATCCCCGTTAAATCGTTGTGTGGTACAATATGCAACACAAATGGCATAGTTGCATCTGGTACAAATGCCGAACCAACATAGTCGAAACACATGGCTGGATGCAATGATACGCATTTCCAATAGAGCAAACATTACCTCCATACGCTATCAAACCAACTGTTCCTCATCCGATACAAGCAGAAACTCGCTGATTTCTGCTGGAATACCGTCCGACTGGACACGCGCTCGCCCAGGAAATGGAAGCGGGGTCGGTGCTGCCTTGTAGTCCGCAAGGTTTACGCGGCATCCATAGCAGACCTTGAAGCTACTATCCAAGGCCATACCACCAAACAGAGTTGTGATTGTCGATGACGAGTTAACTCCCTGGACGGTACGGTCCTCCCGCCATGTTTCAGAACCTAGTTGCACCGGCCTACAATCAGTTAGAACTGTAAGATGCTATATACAAGGACAAACAAGGCGCAGATGTGACATATCCTTCCAGACACGATGGCATCGTTTGCTTCCGTGGTCGCTTGCAACTTGGCCACAGTTCTTGCAACTGTGCTGACCGTTGCCGGGAAATCATGATCAAGACCAGCGACAAACTCTGACGCACGTTAGCTATCTACGGTAAATAAAATAATTCACCTTCTGTCATACGGTCGATACTAGCAGAAAAGTCCCATGTGTTGATCGAAGCAGGTGCGATAAACTCGACATTGCAAAATCGGTTGTACACGGCGATTTCCTTTGCCAGAGTCTCTCTAAGGGGGCGCCATAGTTCCAAGTCTAAACGACATCAGTTACAATTATAAGCAGCTTGCACGATACCCGGAAAAGCAGAAGAGACGGCGGCAGTCATGTATGGCAGAACAAAACCGCAGCCTTTTGACAAGTTGGCAATCGTGCGCACCGCAATCCTCGTCGCCGAGTCCCCCAATAATATAACATCGCATCTAGATATATACTTGGTCACTCAAGCGCGCAATTAAGCTGCCTACTTAAGCTGTCGAGCAGCCGAGACTAATACGCGCATTCTCAGCTGGCTCAATAAGTCCTCGCGAGCTGTATGAGTGCCAGCAGCCTCTATCAGCGCCTTCAAATTCTCCTTCACTGAAAGCTTTTAGCTCAAGGCAGCATTGATAGCGTTTATACTCTCTGAGGAATGCTTGATCGTACCATCCGCATAAACCGTTTCCAGTGCAACGACATGATTTCGAAATCCGCTCGACTCCAATAATCTTTTGGACAAGGCGGTGCTGTTCTACATATAAACAGTCCAGCATGGTCATATGCCGACTACCCTCTTACGCTGTTGGTGCCTAAATCGACGACGCTCTCGTCAACATGACATAGAATGATCTCTGGAAACGAAGTCAGGCGGCCATTGATGGACGACGTATCCACGCTCTCGGGAACTCGCGCGCCAACATCCTCCGCATACAGTTTCATAATATCAACCAAACAGCTTCGCATTGCCAGTCAGACAGGGCAAACAATGGGACAATATACCATGATGCGGGTCCGCCAGAGTGCGCAATCATGACGCGTGGCATTACACTGCCATCAACCCCTTCGCTCCGTTTCTTCGCCATCCAAGCTTCACGCGATCGAGCAAAATTCGAGCGTAGTTTAGAGGATGTATAGCGCAGGAAGCACGGCCGACAGAATTGCAGCTGGCGGATCTTTACAACGGGGCAATCCGGGCATTTCGTGCACCTCTTTGCCGCCATTCTCCCCATCGTCCTGTCTAGTAGAGTTTAAAGCAGTAGCATATGCATTCGCACTATACGCTGTGCCGTTTCAGGGGCGACATCGGTGATGCCGCAGCTCATGATGGAATGTTCGGAGCGACGGCAGCGTGACCAACTCAGCATGCCAAATGCACCGCGAACATGGCATCGGCCTGCACGACTTCTACCGCGAAACGCGCTGGAGTCACTCCAACCACTACTCCTGCCTCTGCACTCCGTCTAAATGTAGTGCAAATGCTGCATGTTTGCATCGCTGACATGTACGTGCCCTTAGACCTGATCGACTTCCAATTGCCGCTCGGTTTGAGCTTCCGCTCGCGGCTATCCACCACTCCCTATTTCCGCTCCTCCGTCGACTTTCGCCTTTTTCCAAAATTGTCTGCGCATGTGGGATACATGTTCTCGGATCCGCCGGTGTCGGATACGGGGGTGGATGGATCGCTACGGCAGATGACGTACTCGCCGATGACCGAGTACTTCACGACTCCATTCGCTAGCTCCGCCAAATCGGTGGAATTTCCCGACATGAAGAGACCGTTTTTGTTGTACGGCAAGGTGATTGCTCCAGGCGGAGCGTTGGAAGCATTGCTGATCAAGCGGCTAAGCCCGACACGGCAATTTCGAGCAGTTGCGATCAGCGATCTCCGTCGCGGGCAGCCCAACCATGTAGTGCTCTATCCAATTTTAGCCCATCAACGCTTTGTCTAGCTTGCGGTGGACTTGCAAGACGATCGAGGCAAGTATTCGACAGAACTGTCATTCTCTTCGACCGACCTCCTTGTTGGCATCCGCGGTCTCTACCACCTCCGGCAAACAGAGTATGACACCAACGCTCTGGAGTCCCATGCAGCAATGCAACCGGATGAAAGCATTGGCAGATGGAGCCTTGGTGGCGAGCTATTCTACACAGCCAGAGAGAATTCTGGCGGTCTCTCCATCGGTGCCCGCTATCGCTCGCTCCAGTCTTCGCCGCGGCGGTACGAGTGCACTGCTACTGCCCACCCTGTGCTTGGACACACGTCGATGGCATACACTGTCGCGCTTCTCCCAAGATCACCACCCAACGGTGCGTCACAAGACACCCCCGAGTCGGCGGTATTCCTATCCACGCGATACGATTTCAACATCTTCTCGTATCTTTCATCTCTCGCTGTGGGTTGCGAATGGCGCAATGGCGCCGAGGGATCCGTCAAGGCGGCGTTGTCCACTGACCGTGGGCTGCGGGTAGCGGTGGATGGGAAGTACCGCGGTGCGTGGTTCACACTTGGGCTGAGCGTGGCAGGGGGAAATTTTGCAGGAAGAACGCGACAGACTGGAAGTGGTGCAGCAGTAGGAGAGATATGGAACAGCATTGGCGTTGCAGTGCAATATATTGGTTAGTAGGTGCTACCGGCGATGACTGCTGAATCCACTCGTCCATCTCTCCCATCCGCGCCCACCCCGAATCACCATCCACTCTTTGTAAATCAATCAAGAAGCTTACAATCCACGCTGAGCGACGCTGCATGCGCCACAACGGCCACAAGTACCTCGATCGCACGCATCGGATCTGGAGCAATCAGCCTGCTCACCATGATCCGCTCCTATTTCCGCGCCATTCACCCACGCGGGTTGTGCCCGAGCCGACATCCGGATTGCTCCAGGAGTGTGCGGGAAACGGGGCCCGTGAATACTATGGCCGCTGCACAGAATGGACGCGGTAGTGACGCGGTCCGGACTCCAGACAGCGATATCTCGCAGCCAGAACAGCAACTCGATGCCACGACAGACATGGTGACACCGCCCCCGGCATACACACACATGGACCCGGTCGTCCGCCTCTTCATTGCTGTCCCCGCGCTCCTCGCGCTCATCCTCATCCTTGCTGCCGCCGCCCTCACCATTGTCGTTTATAATTCCAACTCGTTGACGGAGGATCAGCGAAATATGCTGCAGGCCGTGATTCCCGTGGTCGCGGTACTGCTTCTCCTAACCGTGATAGTGAGCGTTGGAGGGATCTTGGGGCGGCGGTACTGGGTGCGCCGGAAGCTGCGGATGGTGTATGCCACTGACGGAGTGCCAGACTATACCGGTGGCGTGGGAGCGGAGGGGATGGAGCTGAATGAGTATTCTCCCGTGGTCTGGTCCATGCCACGCGGAGCAGTGCCAGGAAGCAGTGGTGTGCCGCAGCAGCTGCAGGGCTGCTTGGTGGAACCACCGACGTATCAAGAGGCGATTCGATCTCCACCGCCTCAAAGGCCTGAGGAATGCTAGCGGTGGGCAATGTCGCGGGCGGTGCGGGGGACACTAGGGAGGGTATGTACTTATCCTGTTGATATCTGCTGAAAGTAAATAATGAGCGAGTAGTACAGTCATCAACTGCAGTGAAATAATACGATTTGCATTCAGATGCAACTGTTGCAGATATCAGCACCACCCAACATAGCAGTTGGCAGCCCATCTGGCCTTACATTAGTTTGAACGATGTGCAGGCGCACTTCCGTATGAGTGGTACTTATCGGTTTGTTGCACAGTTTTGGTGCTGCTTGCCTTCTTGGGGAGTGGTATCGCTGTAGGAGGATTTCTTGGCACGAGAGGCTTGTAAACGGGGGCTGTGAGCTGGCGAAATTTTCCCCCCACGTTCATTCTGTAGGCTGTGCGCATGGTACGCTTTGGCCTATTGCGTAATTGACCGTTGCCGGTGGGGATTCCAGCGCCCACAGTGATCTGACTGGCATGGGAGAAGGCGGCAGCAGCGGCAAGGATGGCAAGGCAGACGAGGGCGTAATTTATGGCGTACATGTGGCGGCGAGCGTTTGGGATTATTGCTTGCAGGGTGTTTGCTGGTCAAGTGGGTGCAACTGCTGAAAGAAAAAAGTCGTGCATGACTGTTGTTGCCGTGTTTGAGTGGGTGTAGATGACGGTAGCATGCACTTCATTCTACTAGATGCTAGCTTGGGTGCACAAGAGAAGCAAAGTCTGTACATCATACTAAGCAGTCAAGCACTAATCTAATGGTGGTACTCAGCAGTATGCAATGATTTGCTTGATGAAGAGTGATAGGATGATCAAAGTAATCAGTGAATAAATTATGCCTATTAATAGCCCTGATTGAGCACTGGCAAGGTGTGCTCTCTGCTAAAGGGAGTTGGATGCTGGCACAGGGGCTTCATGCTTAAAAAGAAGTGGAAAAATTTAGCAGGGATGATGAAGTAACCTTGCTTGTATATCTTGGCCTGGCTCTCACCTATGGGAGTGCTTGAGGATGCTCCGCAAATCCGCCGGGGATTTGGAGGCACTAAATTGCCAATTTCCGTCTAAACAGCTCTATTTACAATGACTTTCAAAATAAATCACGGTTTCTTGGTGTAGTTGGTTATCACGTCAGTCTAACACACTGAAGGTCGCCGGATCGAGCCCGGCAGAAATCATTTTGCAGTTGCTTGTCGATTGAAATGCCTTGTTGCGCCTCTTGGCTTTATTTGCAGCTGGAACACAACATGCTTCGTCTTGCAGCAAGAGATATGCATACTAGGAGCATTGATCACCAACACTGTTCTCCAATTGAGGAAACGCTACATTACGACATGCCTACTTATCCAGCCCTTCCACTGCCGTCTTAATTTCCTCTACTCCCCATAGCTTGTACCCGCCCTCTTTTCCTGGTGTCACCGTCGCTACTTGGATATTCACGGCCGTCATCTTTTCCTCCATCACGGACTTGAGCACCTTCAATGCAACAGCCACGCCTTCCGCTAGTTCCATTCCATCCTTGTATACTTCTTCAAGCTCGGTCTGCGCAGCCTCGGAGCCAGCACCAATGGCCTTGGCCTTGAACCGAATATAGGTCCCGGACGGGTCGACGCAAAACAACTGCGGCCCAGCCTTTTGGTCGACGCCCGCGAGCAACAACGCGACGCCAAACGGACGAGACATGATTGACTTTTCGCCGCCTACGCCCTCACCGAACCGCAGCGCGAGGTCACATACGGACTGTGCGACGCTCTCCACACCAATATCCGTGTCGTAGCTGAAATGGAAGCTCTGCGCCTGCACCCGCACATGCTCGACGACGCCACGCGCGTCAGCGGTCAGACCTGACACGGCGCACGCGAGGTGGTGATCCAGCTCGATGATTTTCTCGACGCTGGCGGCCTCGAGCAGCGGGGACTGGATGCGGCGCTCAACGGCGAGCACAACGCCGCCCGTGGTTTGCACACCAATAGCGGTGGAGCCAAGCTTGATGGCCTGCAGCGCGTATTCGACCTGGAAAAGGCGGCCTTCCGGGGAAAATGTGTTGACGCCGCGGTCGTATTCGGAGCGGTTCTGGTACATGGCGTTGGGAAGTTGGTGCTCGCGTCATCGCTTTCAAATTTCCTCGACCACGGCCCAATACATGGCATTTCTCTCTCTTCAAATTTCCTCGACTCAAAATAGCTGCTTTGGTGAATGCATACATTTGCCATCTGCCCCAGTCTGCCCACGCGATGGTGAAAGCAAACCCGGGCCTTGAGGGTCTCTTTGTTTTACCTGTACGGTGCGCTTCCCCATGGGGACGTGGTGCCATTCCATGGTGAATCGGTTTGCGGAAGATCCCACCCCCCTCCCGTATTCTCTGCTGCCGATGCATTTGTCTGCGCTGCAGTAAAACTCGCCCCCCAATTCGTGGAAATGACTTGGGGAATAACGGGCTGTGGGAATGCGGGGAGCGCGGAGTTCGCCTGGGAGCTGATGCCTTCCGACCAGTCCATACCCGAGTCATGGCTTGGCACGGGAGTCGACGAAGACGACCGGCTGTTGCTAAACATCGGTGCATCCATCGATCTATATGGCTGGTGTCCATGGTGTCCATGGTGTCCATTCTGGTAGGAGCCAGCGCTACTAGTGGAGTTCGATTGATCGGAAACCGGATACGGAAAGAGCCTGTCTCGGCCGCTATTGTTATGTCGACCTCGATCAGCGACTTGATATACAGGGCGTTTGCCATTATTAGCGCTATTGCTGTGAAGACGGTGTGCGCCCAACGACTCTCTCGCCTGCGGCGCATCACTTTAACCATCAATCTAACGCATAGCTATTCAATTTCAACATACTTGGAGGAGGAATTAAAGTGATGCTGTCCTTGGCGACTGTGCGAACCCGCAGACGAGTCTTGACTGGAACGTCTCGACCAGGCGCCACTACTATCTTGCTCTGCGATACTTGTTCTGTCCATTTCCCTGCGCTGCAAAAGTCGATTGAATGTCAAGTCCTCTGCATTCGCGCCTGTTATTTGCTTTTGCTGGCGGTGGCCGTCGCGCAAATGCGATGGATTTGTGCGGGCTTTCTGTGCCGCCGACGGGTGCCCATTTTTATTATTCCAGGGGGTGCTCACAGCGGCAGGGGCCGATGGCGGATGAGCACTCTGATTTCTGCCGTGTAAAGTCGCTCCGATTGTCGAAGACCGTCCATTGAAGGGAGCATCCAAGCTGTTTGATGATGCCACCGATGGAGTGGGTTGTCTTGAGCTGGGGGCACTGATATTAAACGCCATCGCATCTGAGAATCGATTAGACGTGTCGACATCATCTGGCGCCATATAGGGCGCCTCTAAATCGGCAATTTTCTGATGGACGTTCACGAACAGTCGATGCCGACGATCATCCTCATGCAGCGTCGATTCCCTGCCGACCATATCGCTGGCGGTGTTGGCGGCGTGAGCAGCGCTTGCATCGTTCTCAAGATACGTGCCACATGTATCACACAGCCGTAGCGATGGAATACACATTGCGTTTATAGCATTCCTTGCTTCGTCAATCTCGCGCTCCTTTGCCCAGCAGTCCAGGCGCATTGCATCTGCATCGCGCAGTCTTTCCGTCATTTCATCAATCCTTTTGCGATCCCGCAGCATATGCAATTCCTGGATAAGCTCTCTAAGCGAACTTCTCAGAATCGAGTTGTCAGCTACAAGTTGCTGAATTGCAGGCGTTGGCGAAAGGGTGGATGAGACGGCGAGTCGAGCGCGTACAAAAGCCACTGCCTCGTCTTTTCTTGCCAAGAAGTCTTTCAGCGATTTCAAAAGTTCCTCCCTGTAACTAAAACCATTCAATGCAATCAGTGAATGGCGATTATGCTAGCAAGGGCGGCGCACTTTGCTTGGTCGGACGCGGTTCCGTGTTTCTTGAAGCTGGCGAGGTGTTGACGCGAATGCCGCTTCCCGCAGCCGTCCTCTCCAGAAATGCCCTGCCGCCGACGTCAAACCATGCGCTCGTGATGTGGACCAACCATGATGTGGGAGAGCTCGTTTGCGGGACAGAAGCCGGCCAGAAACGGCTTGCACACGGAAGCATCCGCATAGGGTGTGCCTGCCGTCGGGTCCTCGCTCTTTGCTGAAATGAACAGGGATAAGCTCGGCCAAATATGGGCATTTCCAACACGCACACTGCTCGGAGAACTGCTTGCGGAGCTTGATGAAGGAAGCGACGCTCAGCATTGGCTTGTGCGATGGGCAGAACGAAGCCAAATTGCTGCACGAATCGATTCGACCCACCATTGCAAGCGAATAGTGGCGACGGTGCAATGACAGCTGCAATGCATTGCCCGGGACAAGGGATGGGAAGGAGCGCCCGCCACCATCCAGCCGCCACGTGCAAGCCCCGAGGAAGGCGCCATATTGGGCTGTGCGCCGTTCACTCTGACTCTGCGCGTTCGCGGCCAGCAGTTGCTCGGTCCACATTTTGACCGCCCATTGGCAGTCTCCGCTCAGCCCAGCACCTTCGACTCACCGCCGCAACACATGGTGCGCACCGTGAGCTTGCTACTTTGCAACGACGCTAACAATCACCGTGCAGGCCCCGGAGGAGAATTTCATGGACATTGATTCGCCGCCGGTCGTCGCGGCGGCGACAGACGTGTCTCCAGCCCTGGATCCCAGCAACGATGTCACCCTTGACGCCATCGAGGAGCCCGCATTGCGCACCGACGACCGTAGGCCTGCCTCGTTTGCATTCACACTCCCTGATAATACTGCTGCAACAGCCGATGAAAAGCTCTTGGCGCACCTGGCTGTCCTCGACGCCCTCGTCTGGGAAGAAGCAGTCTCGCGCTGGCACATCGCCGCCTGGTCCGAGCTTCGTCCGCGCACCGTCGGCCCCGAATTCTCCTGCGCTGGCGTCAACTACCGCGTGCTCATCTTCCCCAACGGAAACAATCAGTCGGAGAGCGTGTCGCTGTACCTCGAGGCGCTGCGTCCCGAGGACGCCCCCGCCAACTGGCATGTGTGCACGCAATTCGCCCTCTACATGTCCAACCCATCCCACCCCGAGGCATTCGTATTCAACAGCTCCACGCATCGGTTCACCACCACCGAGTCCGACTGGGGCTTCACCAGGTTCGTGCAGAAGCGCGAGCTCATGCGCGTTTCTGCTGCACGCACCCATGCCCTTATCGAGGACGACCAGACGGTCATCACCTGCGTTGCTCGTGCCTACCACGACGAAACCGGCGTGCTATGGCACAATTTTATCAACTACGACTCCAAAACCGCCACCGGCTTCGTCGGCTTTCAGAACCAGGGCGCCACCTGCTACATGAACTCGCTCCTCCAGTCGCTCTACTTTACCAACGCCTTCCGCAAAGCTGTATTTCAGGTTCCCACCGACGAGGATGTTCCAACCAAGAGCGTGCCGCTGGCCCTCCAACGCGTCTTCTACTCGCTCCAGACAAAGCCGATCGCCGTGGAAACCAACGAGCTTACAAAATCGTTTGGTTGGGACTCGCTTGAGGCGTTTATGCAGCACGACGTGCAGGAATTCAACCGTGTTCTGCAGGACTGCTTGGAGAACAAGATGAAGACCACGCCGGCCGAGGGTGCAATCGAGCGACTGTTCGTCGGCAAGATGAAGTCATTCGTGCGGTGCGTGGACGTCGAATTTGAATCGTCGCGCGTCGAGAACTTCTACGACATTCAGCTCAATGTCAAGGGGTGTGCCACGCTCGAGGATTCGTTCAAGGACTACATCCAGCTAGAGCGTCTCGACGGTGACAATAAGTACATGGCCGAAGGGCTTGGGCTGCAGGATGCGGACAAGGGCGTGATCTTTGAATCGTTCCCGCCCGTCCTCCACCTCCAGTTGAAGCGCTTCGAGTACGATATGGAGCGCGACGCGATGGTCAAGATCAACGATCTGCACAAGTTCCCGCTCGAGATTGACCTTGAGCCGTATCTCTCAACCGACGCCGACCGATCCAGGCCGTGGAGGTACGTTCTTCACGGCGTGCTTGTGCACAGCGGAGATCTTCACAGCGGCCACTACTATGCTCTCCTCAAGCCGGCCGCAGACAGCCCCTGGTTCAAGTTTGATGACGATCGTGTCAACCGTGTGCGCCTAAGCGAAGTGCTTGACGCCAACTACGGCGAGATGCCCAACCCGCAGCGCGTCAACCTGTCCAACGCTCGTGCTCTGAGGCGGTTTACCAGCGCGTACATGCTTGTATACGTGCGTGAATGTGAAATAGGCAATGTGCTTGCGCCGCTGACGGACAGCGATATCCCGCAGCATCTGGTGACCCGATTTGCCGACGAAAAGGCACATGCTGAACGAGTTCGTCGCGAAAAGGAAGAAAACCAACTCTCTGTCATCGCCAAAGTATGTTTCTGCTGTAAGTGGCATACTCAACGCCTGTCTAGATTATCAACGATGAGGCCATCTCCAAGTTTCATGGATTCGATCTTGCCAATTTCACCGACCCCACTCATTCGATGGATATTCCAGCCATCCGTGTCCGTAAGGAGGCCAAATGGACCGATTTCATCGAAATCGTAGCCAAGCATTTCGGACTCGAGCCTGGCAAGTTCCGCCTATGGTCATTGGTCAATCGGCAAAACTCCACCATTCGACTCAGCGAGCCCTTTGAGAAGCACGACGCCGCGATGGGTAGTCCGCCTCTCTCAATCAAACATTGACTGAGCCGGAATAGATATGGAGACTGTTACGTACAGATTTTTCAAATCCTGGCGCGAAATGCGCTTTTACTTGGAGCCAGCGGGAACACCCGATCCGCAGCTTGTGCGTTGCCAACTTGCCTGCTTGATGCTCAACACCTCGTAGGACTTCCTCCCGATTGGCATCCATGGCGGAGTGCCGTCTGAAAATACGCTGATCTTCATCAAATACTACGACCCACAGACAAAGACT
>QZWS01000174.1:0-19324 GCA_004114245.1 Zoopage sp. CT-All
TGGGATAGTGATTGCGCAGGGCACTGAGGATCTCAACGCGTTTGATGCTGTCGATGCCGAGATCAGACTCAATGTCCATGTGAGGTTCAAGAATGTCGATAGGATAGCCTGTTTTCTCGCTGATGATGCCAAACAGGATGGTTGTCGTATCCTGTGCTGGTTGGGCAACTGCGACATTCGGCGTTGAGAGGACAGGGGCCACAGGCTGCCGAACTGTTGGTGTGGTGGGGCGTGCAAACAGCGGCTTTGCCACCTGCTGCTGATGACCATTGGTCGCAGGCAAGGCTTGAACAGCAGGCTGCTGCGGGGCAGGCGTCACAGGAATGGTCTGAACGACTGGCTGTTGAGGAGCAGGTGGGACAGGAATGGTCTGGACAACGATGGGCTGAGTGACTTCGCCGCCATTGATCATGGCATTGAAGTGGGTGGCGATGTCGTTGAGAGTGCGGAGCTGCGCCACGCTGTCGGGCTTGATGGGCGGCAGGGTGGGATAGTGATTGCGCAGGGCACTGAGGATCTCAACGCGTTTGATGCTGTCGATACCGAGATCGGACTCAATGTCCATGTGGGGTTCAAGAATGTCGATGGGATAGCCTGTTTTCTCGCTGATGATCGCAAACAACACCTTGCTTGAGTCGTTCACGGGCTTTGGCGCAGCGGTCGGACGCTGAACAGGCACTGGTTGAGCCGCCATGATGGGCTTTGCTGCCACAGGCGCGGCAGGCTGGCTTGGCGCGGCCTGCGCAGGAATAATCGGCTTGGCAAGCACAGGCGTGGTGGGCTGGGGCGCAGGCATCGCAGGCACTTTGACCTGCGGGCTTGGCAGGGCATGTGCTGTGCCGTTGGTCGTTGGAGCTGCGGCCTGAACGGGCTTTGGCAGCGCATGCGCTGTGCCATTGGTTGTTGGGGCAGGCGTTGCAGCGACTTGAGTGATCTGAGGTTGCACAGGGGCAGACGTTGGCAGGGGTGTGCCGTTCATCATCTGGAACAGCTGCTGGATGCCCTGTGTCTGTGTGTCAATATACTGCTGATGCATTTTCAGAACCTGCGACTGCTGATCAGCATAGGCCTGCAAATGTGTGTTCAGAAGGACGAGCTTATCCGTGTTTGCCCCACCTGCTGCCAGCAGTGCCTGCTGCTTTTGAAACACCTCAATCATGAACCGGCTGTAGTCCGCTTGCAGCTCAAGGAAGGTGTCGTGTGCTCTGGCCAGATCGCGACGAGAAGCAGCGAACTCCTCGGCCCATTGCGTGAGCAATGTGTCATCGTGTTTGGAGGTTGAGGGCATAACAGGGTGCATAAGATCTCTCGTCTCTGAGGAGTGTTGGGCGCGTTTCAGTTGGGCGTCGAGAACCTGATGAGGCTCGGCCAGTTTTGCATCGTAGGCCTGGCGCGTTTTGTCGCTGATATAGTTTTTGCCGTTCAGCATGACTTGCATAGCAGGCCGGGTCTGGGCGGCAAGGGCTGTGGGCGCTTGATAGGGATCGATCCACTGAAGAGGCACACCCAGAACCTGAGCTTTTAGCACAGCCTGACGCAGTTGGAGATCGCTATCCTGTGTGGCACTGCCGTTCAGAGCAATGGCCGTGATGTCGCGATCCCGCAGAATATCCTGCACCAGCGCTGTCAGAACGCTTTTTGGCCCAAACTCGATAAAGATGCGCCCGCCATCCGCATAGATTTGCTCAATTTCCTGTTGAAAGTGGACTGGATGGAGCAAATGCGCTGCCAAGGTCTGGCGGATAAGCTCTGGTTGGTCCGCATAGCGCTGCCCTGTGGTGTTGGAGTACAGCGGTATAGAAGGATGATTGAGGGTGGTCTTCTGGATGGCTGCTGCAAAGAGGCCCTGCGCGCTGGCCATCCATTTGGTATGGAAGGCAGCAGACACGCTCAATGGGATGACGCGGTAGCCTTTTTGCTGCAACTGTGCCTCAGCCTGTGTGAGGGCCGCCTGCGCCCCTGCAATGACCGACTGACTTGGAGAGTTCCAGTTGGCAATCGTGATCTCAGGGAAGGCCTGCAATTCTGCTGCCAGATCGCTGATACGACCAATCACCGCCGCCATCGAACTGGTTTGTGGAGCCTGGGTCATCATCGCTTTGCCGCGTGCGATGGCGAGACTGCGATACGCCTCATCATCGACAGCACCTGCGGCCCACAGTGCGGTCAGTTCGCCAAAGCTGTGTCCGGCCACAAAATCCGGCGTAAAACCTGCTTGCTGCCAGATTTTGTAGAGGCTCATACTCATAGCCGCAATTGCAGGTTGGGCGTTTTCGGTCTGCGTGAGGGCCTGCTGTTGGGCGGCTTTTTCTGACTCGGTGAAGACAGGACGCGGGAAGACCACCTCAGACAGAGGTGAACGACCATCATGCACGACATGATTGTCAAAAGCTTCAAACTGCTCGCGCACAGAGGGGAAGTTGAGGGCCAGTTCGCGGCCCATGTTGAGGTGCTGCGCGCCCTGGCCACTGAACAGCGCCACAACCTTGCCGGATGTGGCCAGCCCTGCACGGCGATAAAAAATGCCAGCGGGAAGCTGCCACGCCTCAGCCGTCAGATTGTTTTTGAGATGCTCGATGGCTTTGGTGAGAAGATCACATGCCTCGTCAAGATTGCGCACCAGCAGGCCCACGCGCGCATGAGTCTGCGGAAGCGCGGGTGTGTGGCTGCGATCAAGCTGCTGACGATAAAAACTGTCGCCTTGCTGTGATTGCAGGTGTGTCAGAGCCTGCTGGCATGTCTCCAACAGCGCGCTCGGTGTTGGCGCATCAAAGAGCAGGGGATGCTGTTTGTGATGAATGCGATAGGCGGTCTGATGTTCGCACTGATGCTCTTCGAGGACAACGTGATAGTTTGCGCCGCCAAACCCGAATGAGCTGACGCCCGCGCGGCGGGGGTGGCCCGCTGCTGATTGAAGCCAGGGGCGCGTCTCTGTGTTCAGGTAGAGGGCTGCCTGATCCAGGCCTAATTTGGGATTGGGAGTATCAATCTTGATCGTGGCGGGCAGGATCTTGTGATAGAGAGCCAGTGCTGCCTTGGTCACGCTTACAGCGCCAGCCGCTGATTTTGTGTGGCCAATTTGCGATTTTACGCTGCCGAGCGCAATTGAGTGCGGCTGCGCACCTGCGCTGCTGAACAGTTGATTGAGAGCAGTGACCTCGGCCAGATCGCCCGCGGCTGTGCCTGTGCCGTGTGCCTCAACGAGTCCGAGTGTTGCAGGCGAGAAGCCCGCATCTTCGTAGGCGCGCTGCAAGGCCAGGAGCTGGCCATCCCATCGTGGCGCATAGATGCTCTTAAAGCGCCCATCGCTTGAGGTGCCAATGCCACGAATCACAGCATAAATGCGATCTCCATCGCGCTCAGCGTCCTCAAGGCGCTTCAACACATAGAGCGACACAGCCTCGCCAATCAGCATGCCATCCGATTGCGCATCAAAGGGCCGAATCTCATCGCTCGGAGAGAAGGCGGGCGTCTTGCTGAAGCTCATATACATGAAAATCGTGTTGTCTGTGTCGATGCCACCCGCCAGCATCATATCGCTGCGGTGTTCTTGTAGTTCGCTGATCGCCATCTTGAGCGCACTGAGCGAACTGGCACAGGCTGCGTCGACCACGCAGTTAATGCCGCCCAGATCCAGCCGATTGGTGATGCGCCCCGCAATGATATTGCCCAGCAGCCCCGGAAATGAGTTTTCGACCCAGGGAATGTAGGCTGCTTTCATCTTCTCGATGATTTTGGCGATGTCGTCCTGTGGGATACCGCTGGTTCTGAGAGCTTGCTCCCAGATAGGGTATTGCAAGCGGCTGGTGAGGGGCGTGACCAGCTTTTGGCCGCCGCCAATGCCCAGGATGACACCTGTTCGCTCACGCACACTCTGCGCGGCATTTTCATAGCCTGCATCTTTGAGGGCGTTTCTGGCAGCGAGCAATGCTATCAGTTGGGCAACGTCTGTGACCTCCAGAATATTGGGAGGGAGGCCGAACTCCACTGGATCAAATGCAAGGTCAGGTAAAAAGCCGCCGCGTTTTGAATAGGTCTTGTCAGGGACACTGGGGTCGGGGTCGTAGTAATCTTCAATTTTCCAGCGAGAGGCCGGGACATCAACGATGGAATCCCGCTTTGAGAGGATATTTTCCCAATAGTCCCTCAAATTTTTGGCCTCGGGCGCAAGAGTCTCCAACCCGATGATAGCAATTGGTTGCATGGCTTTTCCTTGACGATACAGCCTTGAACGGGGCACGTCCAACAGGCAGCGGCTGAATAAAACCCCTGACCCTCATCAGGGTATTGCTTAAAACGTGATGCACTCTGGTTCTATCTATCTTTGTTTCATGTCTCTTGTTACCAAGACGAATAAGAACAGAGTATCACTGAATGGACATCGTAGAGTTAAGACAAGCTTTGTGCCATAAAACACTCTATCGATGACCTATAATACTGCAAGAATTCGATATAAAGTCTTGTGTGTAACAAAAGACTAACAAGAGTCGAACAAATTGAGAGGCGAGGGTTTGTGACAGATGAGTGATTGTTTGAATCTGGGTTTTAGGACCGAAAATCGTGAAAACGGCACTCCTCAAGCCTAAGTGAGAAAGAGGTGAAATTTAGGGCAAAAAGAGACAAAATTGCCTGTATAAAGCGTTTTTATAGGGAAAATAGCCAGAAAATCGCGGATTGCACAGTGTCTTTCCAAAGCAAAAAAATCAGGTAGAAAGTTCATAAAGAAATTTATTTGGCTTTGAAAAATTGTCATTTTGCGGCAAGAACTCTTAATTTCTTGATTTGACACACAAAAGACTGCCCTTATACTACGAAAGACTTCGGCACTTGTTGCCATACCTAATGCACTAGATGAGTGGAAGTTTAACGAATGAATAGGGATCAAAGCATTGTTAGTCGGCTCATAAATGCCTGTCAAGATGAGCCAAATCGGGGATTGTTTACATTTTTGGATGAGCAGGGACAGGCTATAAATACGCTGACTGCTCAACAGCTTTACAGCGATGCTGTTAATCTTGGCCACTACCTTCTCAATGACTGCGGGATTAACCCTGGGGAGGTTGTCTTACTCGTCTATCTGCCCTCGCTCGATTTTGTCAAAGCATTTACGGCCTGCCTGTTGAGTGGGATTATCCCTGCACCGCTGGCTGCGCCCACGACGATGACCGCCCGTGATGTTTTGGGCGCACTCAGTGCCACAGCCACAAGCAGCCAGAGTGTGGCCGTTCTCTCGCACAACGATTTTCTGAAAACTGTCTCCTATGATCCGCACACACGTCGGATTGCTGACACAGACTATCCAAATCTGGCCTGGCACTCCACCACTGTCTCTTTAGAGCGTGGAATTTTATCTTTGGATTATCAGCCTGAACCTGATGATCTGGCATTTCTGCAATACACATCAGGATCGACCTCGCTGCCCAAAGGCGTGATGATCACGCATGGCAATCTGATCCATCAGCTTCAGGCCAGCGCTCAAGTGGCGTCTCTGTCTCCTATCGATCAGAACGTGCTGTGGCTGCCGCATTATCACGACTTCTGCTTGATTTGCGGAATCTGTGCGGCATTGTATGGCAATGGTCACCTGCATCTCATGTCGCCGCTCACATATTTGTTCAATCCGGGCGTGTGGTTTGATGTGATGACGCGCGTTCGCGCCACGAACACGGCCTCACCCGATTTTGGTTATCGTTATGCTGTGGCCAATACCAAACCGGAGCAGCGCCGTAAGTGGAATCTGTCATCACTCAGAACAGCCATGAACGCCGCTGAACCCATTTATCTCTCAACTGTCCAGAACTTTATCGAAGCGTTTGCGCCTGCGCGCTTTAGCCCCACGGCCCTCTGCCCATCCTACGGGCTGGCTGAGCATACAGGTGGCGTGACGATTTATGGCAGCACTTATCTCAATCTGGATCGTCAGGCGCTCGAACAGCGCAGCGTTGTGCCTGTTGAAGATGGTGCGCCCAATGCCATTGCGGTGATTGGCTGTGGCCGCCCTCTCAATGAGGTTGATGTGCGCATCGTTGATCCTGAAACTTTTCAGGAATGCACAGGCGATCAGGTGGGGGAAATCTGGCTCGACTCGCCGAGCAAAGGCATTGGCTATTACGGCCTGAGAGAGCAGTCCTACGAAACCTTCTACGCCAGCATTCAGGGTGATTCCAGCGGGCGGCAGTACCTGCGGACAGGCGATCTAGGCTTTGTGTACGATCAGGAGCTGTTCGTCACAGGCCGTATTAAAGATCTGATCATCGTGCGGGGACACAACTTTTATCCCCATGATATTGAGGACAAGGTGTACTGTGCCCATGCCGAGATTCGGGATCGGGGCGTTGTTGCCTTTCAATATGCTCAGCATGAGCAGCAGATCGGCCTCATTGTTGAGGCGCAGCGCGGCCAGATGCCACAGGAAACATTGCAAACAATGGCGCGGGCCATTCGCCAGACAGTCAATAATGAGTTTCGGCTGTCCTGTGCAGTTGTGGCAATTGTCGCACCAGGGACGATCCTGCGCACGACCAGCGGCAAACTGAAGCGGCAGGCCACAGCAGGCGAGTACCTCAGTGGACACCTGTCACAGAAGATTCTTCTCAATCACGCTCTGTAATTCCTATTCTGCCTCGGTATATTGGAGCTTCACATGACGACTCATGCACGCAGCCTCTTTAAGGCTGCCAAAACAACGCCCAACCGCGTGTGTGTGGTGGGCGGCGGTATCTCTGGCCTGACAACGGCCTACGAACTCACACGCATTGGATATGAGGTCACGGTTCTGGAGCGCACGGGCGATATTGGCGGTATGACCACCACGCTGGATCTTGATGGCCATCCCTATGATCTGGGTGGGCATCTTGTTTCCAACACCTACTATGCTCTGCGCGCCCTGCTGAACGAATTGGGCCTCGCCACCGAAACCACTCCCAAAGCCTATTTCATCTCTGATCCCACAGGCAAGACGCTTGATTATGCAGAGATCAATCGGCAATTTGCAGGTCTCGTTGGGGAGTTCGAAACGGCAAAAAAACGCCTCTTCCCAGAGATCAACAAACCAGGCTTTGTGAACGTCAGCCACAAGCTCTATCAGCCCGTCAAGACCTGGATCGACAAGAATATGCCGGGCGTTCCTTACGAACTGCTCCAGCAGCTTTTTGCGGGCGCGGGCTATGGGTTTGCCACAACGCTTGAACTGCCAGTGATGTACCTGTTCAAGTTTCTACAGACTGTCGATTTTGTTGGTGATGTTATCAGTGCTGTAACCGTGGCGGGTGGCTTGAAGGTGCTGTACAACAAGCTGGCCGATGAGGTGGGGGATGTGCGCTGCGGCGTTGAGATTCAACGTGTTGAGCGCAGTGCTGATGGTGTGAAGGTCACGACACAGAATGAAACGATGGATTTCGATTACATCGTGTTCGCTATGCCGCTCAACAAAACCCTGCCATTTCTGGATGCAACACCTGAAGAAACCACGCTGTTCTCCAAGATCGAATATCTCGATTATTACACGACGGTGTGCAGCATCAAGAACATTCCGCGTCAGGGTTTGTATTTTCTGGGGCCGAATCTGACCACGGAAGAGGTCGGCCAGCCAATGGCCTACTATCATCAACATGCTGACACTGATGTGTGTGTGATTTATTCATATGGCAGCGCCGATGTCGGTGGCGATGTGCTCGTTGACAAGATCAAGAGCACGTTCGAGAAGATGGGTGGCGAGTTCGTCAGTCTGCATCATCAGCAGCGCTGGAACTATTTTGCGCACGTTCCATCCGAAGACGTGCGCAGCGGCTACTATGTTCGCCTGGAAGCCTTGCAGGGACAGAGCCGTACCTTTTATACGGGTGCGCTCTTCAATTTTGAGCTGATGGAATGCAATGTGGCCTATGCTCAGGACATGGTGCGTCAGCACTTCACGCCGCTGAATGATCAGGCCCCGCGCGAAAGCTATGAGGCGCTGCTGCAACCCGCTGCCTCAAGCACAGCCCCAGGAACATTTAGCCAGGCTGATATTCAGGATCGCATCGTTACGCTGTTTGCAAAGGCGCTGGACGTCCCGAAAGATGAGATTCATGTTGATCGCCCTGTGAGCGACTTTGGCATTGAATCGCTCAAACTGGTGGAAATCTTCAGAGACATCTCGCTCTGGCTTGGCACCACTGTCGTGCCTGCGATTGTGATTGAAGCCCCCACGCTGGCCGCCATTGTGGAGCGGTTAGCAGGAGATCGCAGTAAGACAACGGCTCCTGTGGCGTCCATCAGCATTCCCGCAAGCGAAGTCTCGCGCCTGAAGCGCTTTCTGCATACACCATCGCTGCGGCCTTTCTTTGCGCCGTTTCACAAGCTGGCGCTGTTTGCGATGGGGCTGATACATCTGGTGATCTATAACGTGCGGCGCGGTGGAGATCTCAAGCCGCTGTCGGGACTGATGGGAGATTGGCTGTATTTCCTTGATGACAGCCTGCTGGAATTTGACCCCTATACCTGGCATCACTTCCGCGTGAAGTGGTTTGGTGGCAAGCGGCAGATGTATCTGGCCCTGAATCAGGTGTTTGTGGTGGGTGATTACAACGAGGTCAAAGCTCTCTTGAACCGCCCGCAGCAGAAAACTGGCACGTGGCTGGGTTATGTGCGCTTTGAAGAAAACGACTTTCGTTTGAAAAGTCCGCTGGCCGTGAGTGTGAGTGACGATATTCATGATCAGTTCCGCCCAGTGAATGATCATATCGTCCCGGATGCCAACGACACCCGTTTGCAGGCCAAGTCCAACACGATCCTTGTGACTCTGCTGGATGAATTGGCGTCACAGGTCAAGCAGGGCGTTCGGTCAGAGGTAAGCATCCCTCGCGATACGACAGGACTCTATCTCCGCTATTTGCACGAGCTGATCTACGACATGTCTCTCACGTCGGAAGAGGCTCAGAGTGGAGCCATCTATATTCAGGATGGTGTGTTCATCGCCTCTGTTCCGGCGCGCTTTGCCAAAGATCAGGATAAGGTCTTAGAGCCGTTCGTTGCGTATCGCCGCCATATCCTGCTTCGCTATAAAGAGTCGGCGCGCATTCAGCAGCTCATGGCTCCGTTCGCAGGCAAATTCCCTGAGATGGTTTTGTTGAATGGTCTGTTTGATCTGGTACATATGGCCGGGGTGCCAGGGCTGACGCTGGGGACAAAAGGATTCATTGGGTCTCTGCTTCAGCATCCTCACCTGCTCAAAATGGCCAAAGACGAGGTGACGAGCCTGTGGAATGGACAGGGTGTGCCCCCTGTCGATCAGTTTGCGATGCTCAACAAAATTCTGCTCGAAGCGCTGCGCCTGTACCCGCCCGTGTGGGCCTCCTCACAGATGGCCCAGGAGCACAGCTCAACCTCAGCGCTCGGGATTAGCTGCCCGATCAAGCCCGAAACCCAACTGACCTCCTCGATCTGGTTGAGCGGGCAGGACAAGAAATTCTTTGGCGCAGATGCTGATCAATTTAACCCGCATCGCGATCACTCGAAGCTGCAAATGTGGAATGACTTCAACGCCATGCGCATCTGTCCCGCCAAGGAGTTAAGCATCATTGTCAGCAAGACGCTGGCTGCTCACCTGATCATGAATTATGAGTGGGATGGCTATGGCGTCAATGAGATGCAGAACCTTGCTAACAATGACACGCAGGTGACGCTTCAGGGCTTTCGCAAACGTTCGTAAAAGTGTAATGCATTGCCCTGCTGGTGTCGCAGTGGGGCGATGTGCTGTCGTTTTGTTTCAACGCCCTATCCAGAGCACCACGAAGAGAGGTACAGATGCTCAGTGATTTCAAGAAGAAGAAATTTTCGTATATGTTTAGCATCATTGATGCTGATGGCGATGGCTTCATCACCCTCGATGATTATCTGCGTCTGCCAAAACGTATCGCAGAGATTCACCATCTTGACCTCGATTCGATGGAATACAAGCAAAACTACGAATATACGCTTGGTAACTGGAAGCGTATCGAAGCCTGCGGCGATCCTGCGGATGAGGGCAAAGTGCGCCTGGATGGGTATTTGAGATTTACCGAGGGCATGCTCGGCGCTCTCGAACAGCTCAAAGCCGCCGGAAGTGCCAATCCGCTGGCCAAAAACTTCTTGAAACAATTGGTCCTCGACAGTGAGGGCTTGGTCGGGCCGAAGGAGTGGGCGCAGTTTGCCTGGGCCTGGTCTCTCAAGGATGATCCGAACGCCCATTTTGCCAAACTGGACGTTGAAGGGCACGGGCGCTTGTCCCCGGAGGACATCATGAGGCTCTATTACCAGTTTACGCTGGGGGAAGACCCTTCGGAGCCTGGGACTCACTTCTACGGGATTCTGGACCTGAACTAGCGGGCATTCGCGCGGATGTTTCGGCGCTTTTCCACCATTATGAGCATGACGAGTATGACACATCAGGAGAACAGCCACATGACTACTATCAAGACGCCTCCGTCTCGCGTGTGTGTGGTTGGCGGCGATCTCTCTGGGCTGACAGCCGCTTATGAGCTGGCACAGCGCGGCTACGAGGTCACAATTCTGGAGCCAGGCAAAAATCTCGGTGCACCGTCGCTGGCGTTTGATGCTGACTCGCCGCTGATGCCTGGCAAGCGTCCGATCTCTTTTCTCCGCGAGGATGGTGGCCTTGTGGCCGCCGAGGACATCCGTGCCCGCTTTGCTGCCATCAAAGATCACTTTGCTGATCTTAAGAAGCGAACCTTTCAAGAGATTGGCAAGCCTGGGCTGGTCAACGTCAGCCATAAACTCCATCAGCCTGTGGGGGAGTGGCTTCAACGGTATCAGGCGAATGCCGTGTACGATCATGCGGCCCAGCTATTCAGTGCATTGGGATATGGTGCTGCCCACGATATTCCCGCGATGTATTTTGCCAAGCTCCTGGATACCATCGATCTGACAGCTGCTGATGCTGGTGTGCTTACGCCTGTGGATACTTTAAAGCTGCTGTCGGATCATCGGCTGCGCGATGTTCGCTGTGAGGTTGTCATTGAGCGTATTGAGCGCGGCGCAGCATCTGTGACTGTTGTGATACAGGGCGAGACACTCAATTTTGATTTTATTGTGCTGTCTGTTCCTCTGGACTCAACATTCACCTTCCTCGATGCCTCCACAGAAGAAGCTGACCTGTTCTCGAAAATCCAATATCGCACACTCTACACGATCCATGCCTCTGTTGAGGGGCTGGTCGACAATGGTCTCACTCTGTTTCCAGCGTCTGAGATGAATAGCCCTGTGGCCTATCATGCAGCAGATGAAGAGGGGGCCTATACCTTTTACGCCTATGGTGAGGACTCGAATCAGGCTGACGCTGTGATCGAGAAGAGCCAACGCGCTGTTGAAAAGCTCGGCGGCACATGGATCAAAGCCGAATCGCCTCAGATACGACGTGTCTTTCCTCATGTGGCCTCCGCTGATCTGCGGATGGGCTACTATGGTCAGCTGGAAGCTCTTCAGGGGCAAAATCGCTCATATTATGTTGGCGGGCTGTTTAACCTTGATCTCGCGGCTTGCAACATCACCTATGCGCAGCATATCGTGTCACAGCATTTTGCGGTGCTGGAGGATCGAAAGGAAACTTCTGCTGCCGTTATGCCGCCGCCTGCCAGGACAGCGCGAACCGTCGTTCCGCTGCAACCCTCAGGGACAAAAACACCCTATTTTTCAGTGGCCGCTGGCTATGGGGATGTCCTGGCGCTGGAACAGCTGACAAAGTGCCTCAGTTCCGATCAACCGTTTTATGCGTTGCAAGCCCCGCGCGATGCGATCTTTCAGGATTTGCCTTCGCTGGCGGCACGCTATATCGAAGACATCCGCAGTGTGCGCCCCAGAGGTCCCTATCATATTGGTGGACATTCCGTGGGTGGTGTGATCGCCCTTGAGATTGCGCAGCAGCTTGTCAAACAGTCCGAAATTGTCGAGTCATTGATCCTCTGGGACCCGCCGTTTTCATGGCGCAGCCTGGATTCATCGATTTACAGCCTGTCTAAAAAGCTGATGATTCCGATTGTCTCACGGTTGCAAAACCAGGACTCGCGCCTGGTGAAGGTGTCCAGGGCATTTTTTGAAGACGAAGGCCTGCTGCACCATCAAAAAGCCGCGCATGGCTATCTTCCCTCTCAATACCCAGGGAAAATCACGCTGTTCCTCGCCCAGATTTCGCTGCTTCGATTTGGGGTCTCGCGCTGGAAGCCCATCGCGCGTGATGGCCTCAAAACCTATTCAATGCCTGGGGATCATGACAGCTTTTATCGAGGCAAACATGCCGCAGCCTTTGGCAGGCTTCTGCAAGCCTGTCTCGATGGCACAGCGAATTAAACAACCCATTTGTAAAGATCGCATGCCATTTTTGCTCATGCTTGCAAAGAAATTGCGTGCCAGGAATATGGATAGAAACAGACATGCCAGAATTGCAATCGCAAACCACACACTTTGATGTGATGAAGCGCTTCTTCTTTAATATTGACGACGAAGCGCTGACTCATCTCGCGCAAGAAACAGCCCTCATCATCCTGGAGGCGGGCGAGTTTTTGTTTCGGCAGGGCGAGAAGGGCAGTGATATGTATCTGATTGCGAATGGTCAGCTCCAGGTGACTATTGCGCACGGTGAAGATGTCCAGGTGTCTGAGACATTATCGGCAGGCGAGGCGGTTGGGGAGATGACAATTCTGACAAGCCAGCCGCGCACGGCGCATGTCTCGGCCCTGAGCCGCACAGAACTCATTCGGATTCCGAAGCAGTCGTTTCTCGATCTCGCGACCCAATATCCTCAGGCGATGGAAGACATTGCCGATACGATCTCGATGCGATTCCGCCGTATGCGTTTGAAAAAGGCTGTTGGATCATTATTTGGGCCGCTTGAGGCCGCAGTGATCCAAGCCATTGAAGCTGAAAGCTGCTGGATGACGTTGCAGCGTGGGGAGAAGCTCTTCAAGCAGGGGGATGTCAGCGATGCTCTTTACATCATTGTTGTTGGGCGTCTCCTGGTCTCGGTGATAAATCAGCATGGGAAAAGCAGCGTCATTCAAGAGCTGACCTATGGGGACAGCATTGGCGAATCGGAGCTTCTCTCGAAGCAGCCTCGTATGACGAGTGTGTCTGCCACCCGTGAGACGCATTTGCTCAAAATAACGCGTGATGCATTTTTACGGCTGGTCAACAAATATCCTGCGCTGCTTCTGCACATGACAGAGAAAATTGTGGGGCAGCTGGCTCAATCGATCCAATATACACCGCTCACATCAAGAAATCTGTTTTCCTTCACGCTTGTTCCCTTAAGTGATCATGCTGATCTGCAAACATTTGCGAGAACGCTGCAAACAATTCTTGCTTCATTGGGGAGCGTTGGCTATTTCAGGCGTGAGGATTACAACAACTTCTTGGCTCAAGAGGGGCTGACAGCCGATTCAACCTACGATCTGAAACAGACAAAGGTCGCGGCCTGGCTTGATGAGCAGGCCGCTAAGTATCGCATCGTCCTGTACGAAGCAGACCTTCATCTCTCGGAGTGGACAGAATATTGCATCTCTGAGGCTGACCATGTGCTGCTGGTTGCTGATCATGCCGCGCGCCCTGAGCAGACTGAGGTTGAAACTCGTCTTCAACGGCCTGATGTGGCGCATGTGGTTCAAAGCCTTGTTCTGCTCTATCGCAGCCAATCGATGACGCCATCGAACACCAAAAAATGGCTCGCGCCCCGCTCTGTTCATCGGCATTATCACATTGCTCTGGATCGCAGAGGGGATTTTGAGCGACTGGCACGGTTTCTGACGCAGCGGGCTGTCGCGGTGGCCCTGGGTGGTGGTGGGGCGCGCGGCTATGCTCATGTGGGCGTGATTCGTGCATTGCGCGAGGCAGGCATTCCGATTGATTTAATTGGTGGCACAAGCGCGGGCGCATTTATTGCGGCTCAATACGCCTGCGGGTGGGATATCGCCACCATGATCGATGTCAGCACTCAGTCCAACCAGGGCTTACGAGGCTGGACACTGCCCTTTGTTTCGATCACCGATGGCAAGCACTTCTCTGAGGGTGTTCAGCGCTTCTTTGGAGGGCTTGAAATCGAGGACACTCCGCTTCCCTTCTTTGCCACATCGACCAACCTGTCTCTGGCGGAGCTAAAAGTTCACACGTCTGGTCTGCTGTGGAGGGCTGTGCGCGCCAGTATGACCATCGCGGGCATCTTTCCCCCGCTGGTCTTTGATGGGCACCTGCATGTTGATGGGGCACTCTTAGACAATTTGCCCGTGGATGTGGCCAAGCATATGGCAGATGGCGGGCGAGTCATTGGTGTGGATGTTTCACCACCCATCGATCTGGTTAGAAACACAGCCTATGGTGACAGCGTTTCCGGGTGGGATGTGCTCTGGAGTAAGCTCCGTCCGACCAAGACTCAGAGCCCGATCCCCAATATCTATGAGATCCTGATGCGGGCCTTTGAGGTGGGCGCGGTTCACGATCAGAAGACACTGGTGAACAATGCTGTGGCTGATTTCTATATGCGCCCACCCCTGGAAGAGTTCAATATCTTCGATTTTGGCAAATCCAGGGCGATTATTGATGCAGGCTATCGATATGCTCTTACCGAAGTCGATAGAATCCAGTCTGAGCTTGTGAAGCTGGATTAGTACAGTCACAGAGTACAGAGGTTGAACAATCGTGTCGGATCGGGTCTCATCGAAGCATGAGACCTCTTTATGCCTGATCTCTTACCGACACCAACCACTTGCGATTTCACTCGCGAGCCAAGAGAATACGTGCTTGTATCACAGCAAGTTGTTGAAATCTTCCCATGCATCGCAGTACTTCCGCGCCTCAGAGCCAACATAAGGAGCAAATGTATAGGCATCGATCTCTCCTGCTGAAGCACTGTTGAGCAGGTTTTCAAGGAAACAGGTGGCCACAGCGTCCTTTACGGCTGAGTCGCCTTCCATAAGTAGCCGCTCGATCATATTGAAGATCAATGTGAGATCGAGCGGTTTTCCCTCCTGCATCTGCTTGATGAGATAGTCGCTGAAGGCTTGTATATCATTGCACAAGCCAGCAGGATCACCCTCCCAATAATCGAGATGTGCCTGCCAGCTTGCCTGGAATGCAGGAACAGCTTTCAAAATCACATTCATCATCTCAGCGGCAGGTATCATGGGCTAGTCCTTCCCTTTGATCGGTGTTGTTAGAGCATCGGTCAAATCGGCAATGATATTTTCAGCCGCGATGATGTCATTTTTGCGCTGGCTAAAACCCTCTGCCGTTTTGATGTCTGCATCGCCCAGCGGATGCTTCTCAAGCCATTTTTGCAGCGCACGAATGGTATCCTGGCCCTTCTGCGTATGCTCGCGTCCACCAACGCTCTCACCTGTAGACCGTTCATGACGGATGGCGGCGGCAGTGCTGCCACTGCCCACCTTGGCGTTTTCGCGGTAGTTTGCATCAACAATCTTTTTCAGGATTGGATCATGAACTATGGGCTTCTGCATATCAGCACGAAGCTGCGCTTTGTAGTCCTGATGCTGCCCAGGCGCAACGGCAGGCGAGGATGTGCTCTCTGGGGCGGGGGCATCAGTGGTTTTTGCAGGTGCTCCCGCTTGTGGTGCTGCAGGTGTGCCAGTGTCTGGTGTTTGCGGCGTGGCAGGTGTGTTTGCCGGGTCCGCAGGGGCGGTTGGCTTCGACCATAGGGCCGGAGTTGGATCTTTGGGGGCAATATCCCCTGGATTCTCCATGACATGATCCATCATCTCGGCGGCACGCAGCCGCGTCGTGATGTCCGTCCCAACGCGCTGCGCTTCGGCCACAAACCGATCCAGCAGATCGGCGTCTGAGACCTTGCCCATACCGGCATCCTGTGCCCAGGTGTGCAGTTCACCAAGTGTGGCCGCATCTGAGAGCGCTTCAAGCTTGGTCGCGACAATACTGCCTGTTTTATCGATGAATGGATGCGCCATGCCACCCAGCCCGGCTTCCTGGAAAGCATGATAAACACGCGCCAGATATTTGGCTAATGCACGCACATCTGAGGGGGAATTGCCCGATTTTTTGGCATGGCCAAACATCTTGGCGAGGCTGGCCGAGGCTTCCTGGGCCAGGCGCTGCAAAATTTCAGCGCGGTTGCCACCTTTTTGCGCCTGCCGTTTATCCCAGATGGCTGATACATCCTGGCTGGTCTTGGCACGCCCCATGGCCTGCTGCGTATCCACGACGCTTTCTTTCGCGGCGCGTGTTCCGTAAGCATCTGGCTCAAGCATTTTAACTTCGGCCATAAGAGCGCGGATTTCACGTGCACTGGCCGGGGGAGTACGCCCCATCATCTCCATAAGTTCACGCCGCCGTGCTTCGAGCAATTTCAAGCGGCGATCGTTGAGCAGCTTACGCTCTGCCGGGTCCGAGGTGCCATTCCCGCCAAGACGCGACTCGACAAGTGCTTCGGCCCCATCAAGCTGCTGTTCCAGGCGTTTGCGTGCCTCTTGTTCCAGCTTTTCTTGCATGCCGGATGGTTTTTCTTTGGCCGGGAATGGCTCAAGCTGCTTTTCACGGAAGGCAGCCCACTGAGCATCGTCCATCTGCATACGTTTTTCAGCCATACTGACCACCGATTGGTCATAAGCGATGGCCCGCGCTTCTTCAGGACTGCTGGCCTTGATGCTGCCTTCGTGCAGCTCGGTGTAGAAGTTGCTGTCCAATGCGGTATCGGGGTCCAGGCCAAGCTCGCGCAGCTTTTGATAGGCGAGGTCTACGACTTCGGCACTGGCTTTAACCTTTTGTTTGACATCAACCCCATCGCCATCGGCTTTAATGGTCGCATCGCGGTCGCTGTTAAAACCGGGCGTGCCCATATCTTCCAGGGCGATCTTCATGCCTGGGTAGCGCTTTTGGATCTCTGCAATAATCTCTTTGATCACGCGCCCCGTGACCTCAAGGCGTGCATTTTGCAACTGGTTCATGGCGGCATTCATGAGGCTGTTGTTCTCGCCAACCCCGAATAAGCCCTCTTTCACCATATCGCGCAGCTTTTTAAAGCTGCCCACCTCATGAATGACATTTTCAGCCAGCGCCTGATGATCCGCAACGGGGTTCTCTGCCAACGCCTTTGTCAGCGCCTGCCCATGCGCTCCCAACTGATGATCGGGTTTGGGTTTTGGCGTATCCTGCTGCGTGTCGGTAGGCGCTTTTTTCGGTGTGCCTGCGTCTTTATCGCCTTGCGCGCCCTGAGGCTCAGCCACATCAGGCCCAACCGATTTATTCGGTGGGGGTGTCTCTGCGGGTTTGGCAGGTGTGGCCTCAATCTCACCCTTGAGGGCTTTTTTAGCGGTGGGCAGGTTGCCATCTTTGAGCGCTGTGATCAATTGTTCAGTGGCTTTCACGCCAATTGCTTTTTCAAGCAGGGTGCGCACAGGCTCAATATTGCCTTTGAGAAGCGCGGTTGTCAGCGTATCCACGCCAACGATCCCGGCAATCTCCTTCATCACGCCGAGACGCTCTGCATTGCGGGCTTTTCCTCCGGCAGCATCGGCCATGAGATCTTCAACCCCGGCAGAGAATGCTTCGCCGTAGGCACTGCGCGCGGCGTTATTGGGTGTTTCCAGGAGCAACGCGGCACGGATATTTTGCCCCGTTTTAATCAGGGCCTCGATCGCATTGGCGCGTGCTGCTCCATAGATCTCTGACAGCGCCGAACGGAGTCCTGGGACTGTGCCATGCAGCATCGCATCAGCAACAACATCAGCCCCCACCGCAATTTCCAGACGACCAAGCAAGACATCCACTGTGGCATCTGCGGCTTCTTTGGGAGGGGAGGAGTACTGATTGTCATGAAACAGCATTTCCAACATGCGCTGCGAGAAGGCATTGCAGATCGCATCGCCCAGAGAGGCTCTGGTCAGCTTGCTGGCGCTGGAACGCTGCTTGAGAGCCGTCATCAGGCTGTTGACCATCTCAGGCGTCATGCGGCCACGATCCAAAAACAACATATTGGCATCAGTGTCGCGGAACCCAATCGCATCCTCAGGCATGGCACTGCCTTTGGCCTGCTCCCACGGAACGTCAAGGCCCTCTCGGATCATAACCCGCCCTGTGTTGGGCAAATCCCCGAATCCGAGCACTTTCAGCACTTCCATAATCAGATTTGTCTTGCTGACAGCACTGACCTTAGAGGGCAGTTTGGGGGTAGGTTCCAGCGTCCGTTTCGGTGTGGGACCAACTGATTTCGGCGTTTCTCCGCCCCCTGCCTGCGGTTCGGGGTCACGCGGCACAGGGCCATTTGGAACATCGGGGATAATGGGCGCTGGGGTTCCATCTACCGGAGTATGATTGGTGTCTGCTCCATTGGGGATGTCGTCTGTTTTTGCTTTGCTCTTGGCTTTGCCCGCTTCGAGCGGATCATAACCGAAGCCGCCACCTGCTGAGATGACCGTCACAAGCCCTGATTTGACTGCACCCAACAATGCTTCAGCACGACGCGCGGCAACCTCACCGGGAGGAAGGTTTTGTTCGCGGGCAGCCTTATCGATTTCCTCCAACTGTATGATAAGCCCCGCCGGAATGAAGACGACCTGTCCGGCCATCATGCCAACGCCGAAGATGTGAAGGCCTTTCTCAACCTTCTGGGCGGCTTTGGACCAGCGTTTGGTTTGTCCGGCGGCAATGCTTCCTACCTGCGCGAGTGACATGGCTCCGCCAATAATCGCGGTGATGTCCATGATTGTCTCAAAATCCCACTCAAGACGTTCACCGTTGGCACGTTTGGACATATTGTTCACTGCAACGATGGCTCCGGCGACACCACCAATCGCGCCAATACCCAACCCGATTGGGCCTGAAATAATCAACCCGGCAATTTCTGCGGCGGTGGCTAGGTCACGCAGGCGGTTCATGGCGCGTTCGCGCGTGCCTGGGGCACTGCGCATCTGCGAGTCCAATTCCACCTTAAACTTAAGATCATCCTGGAGCTTCTGGGGCAGTTTAAGCGCCAACGTGCCGCGACCATAGCCATTGTTCTCGCGGAAGTTCACGAAGGCGTTGCGAATCGCTTCTGTATGGCCTGCCTGATCTGTTTTTGAGCTGTGCCCTTCGTAGACGGCGCGCGTTTTCGGGCTGGTCACGTCCACAAGGTTATAGGTGCGCTTGCCATCTTTTGAGCCCTCGCTTTCACCGAGCATCATCAGCATTTTGATGACCTGCCCGTTTTCTTCCGAGGCCAAAACCACCTCTGGACGATAGTTGATGCCCGCGATTTTGCCCCCTAATTTCTGGGCGCTTTCCAGCACATCAGCAAGCTGCATGGCACAGTCCCAGGACTCCGTTCGGCGCTGTCAGAGATCTATGG
>QZWS01000175.1:0-19255 GCA_004114245.1 Zoopage sp. CT-All
GTGGCAGGGTGTGGCGGCGGGGTGTGGCGAGGTGTGGCAAGGCGTGGCAAGGCGTTGAAAATGATTTGAATGAGAAATCTGTTTATACCTGATTGATGAATTTGGTCATTGCGAGTGCGCCACTGACTACGGGAATGCTAGCTCCGATTGTTGGGCACGCGTTTCCAGCTGAATGCCCGCACTGGATGATCTTCTCGTCAAAATCTCTCGCGACGAAGCCCACCTTGCGTCACTCCAGAAGAAAATTAACCATCCCGAGGATATTCTGGTGCGGTTTGAGGATGATTTAATTGCCCATTTGGATCTCGCACGGGGCGATGTTCGGAGCTTGGTGCAGACCATTGCCCGAATCCATGCACCGCGGATCACGTCTGTGCGCCGAATCATGCCATAATGTATTTCCCTGAGTGAAGCGTAGGCCCTGGAATTGGTGAGAGCTGAACGGGAGGCGCCACATGCTGCTGGAATTCAGCTGGGGCAGCCTGCACTGGACAGTGTGATTGGGCCCGCGGGGATTCCATTCGGCTCTCTCACCGAGGCAGGCTTGGATGCGCTATGGCTATTGAACGTATTAACCTTGTCGAGCAGATTGTAGCCGAAGCGGGATCAGGCAAGACACAGATGTGCTACACGCTCGCGGTCCAAAGTACTGCCGGGCCTGTGAATGGCGCCGTAGTGTACATTGAGACAGAAAGCAGCTTTCGATCCGAGAGGTGTGCTGTGCGTGCCATAGGGCTGACTGTGATAAATGATTTGCCTCTAGATTGCTGGAGATTGCAGGCGCGCGATATCCAGAACTTGACTCGGATCAGCTCAAGTCGGTGATTATGGATCGCGTACATCTTGCGCTTGTCACCTCTTCCGACGATCTTCTGAAACGGTAAAGATGTGCACTTGATTTGCTTGCATATTGAAGAGGTGTTTAGATTGGCTTCCTTAGATCGATTTATCGTGTCGAGAAAAGCCCGACTGGTCATTGTCGACTCGGTGGCGGCGCTTGTTCGGGGCTCGGATCACGCACAACTCCATCGAAACGGCTCTGGTTCGAGCCCGCCATCATCGCCGCCTCCAACAGGTGCGAAAACGAACAGGGGCACAGACTTTAGCAGCGGATTCCTGTCTTTCGAGAAGCAACGCGAGAAGATCATTCAAGCTGGGATTTTGCTCAAGTACACGCAGCCTGGCATTGGAGTTGCAGCTAACAGATATGATAGAAAGTTGGCAGCGGAACATAATGTTGCATGCGTTGTTGTCAACCAAGTCGTGACCCGTCCTGTGCGACCAGGAGACACTCGCAACGCACCTATACCGTCCATCGACGACAATGTTCTCGACAGCGCACACATTCCTGGCTTGCAGTCGCTGTCTCCTGCGCTAGGGAACGCTTGGGGACATATTATCACCACCCGGGTGATGCTGGCCGATGCCGGAGCAGGGGCTGCAGCATATGGCCGCCGACGACTGATAACGGCCAAGAGTCCGATGGTGGCAGTTGGCGAAGCAGCATACAGTGTGGCTCAAGCCGGTATTGTGGACTTTACTCCCCAGTGAAGGGTGCATCCTGTGAGCAGGCCTGACAGCTGACCCGGGAGAGGGCATCGCAGACAAGTTGTTCCGGGGGATGTAAGACCAGTGGTAGGCCACTAATAAGATGTATTTTACCATGCTACACGCACCATTTTGCTGCAGGGTTCGCGAGAAAGTAACGAACCCCTGTCAGACCAAGGTTTCTTGTTGCATCGATTTGTACACATCATGTCAACTGATATCAGGTATGCCTACAATAGAGTAGCTATGTAATCACATTCAACGACAATCTGGTTTTCGCTCTAATGGCCAGCTGCCACTTCAGGAGCCAAGTCATAGGATGATGCCAACTGCATAGTCTAGGATCCACGGGCTTGGCCGCAATATGTTGCATTTCTCACTTGGTTCGGCGATGGTATAGTGGCTGGTCGTAGTAGTCGTGGACGGGGGTTTTCACCCGAGCCCAAGCCAACAGGCGCCTCCCTGGGACGGACAAGGCGCTGACGCACGACAACCTCCAAGGCACAAATCCGACACGCTCAGGGAACGCTGGAAACAGGCGGGCATTGCCCTAATGTGGGCAGTGTATGGGAAATGGTGCATTCACCCGCTGAGCTCGGACCAGGCTGCGGGGCCCCCAACTACACCCAACGGACACTAGCAAGTCCCGACGGAATACGGTGGCGGCCTCGGGGCTCGGGTCAAGGACCCGAGTCTTGTTGGAGGGCACAAGTGCTCAGGCGTGTAGCTGCAATGTCTCATGTATGGGCGTCGCAAAGCGCGCGCTGCCAATGTCAGGCCCACTCGGCAGTTGAAAGTCAAAAAAAATACAATGGCCACGTGGTGCATTTTTAGAGCCAATTGCCATGGCAGCAATCATCAGGTACAGCTGCAGGCCAATAATTTGGTCCTAATATTCTGATTCTATTATGCTGATACGCTTCAATACACTTGCACTTTTGCTTTTGACTAACTCTACATGCACCAAGTTGCTCTGCAACCACCGAGATACAAGCATTGAATTATGGACTCCCACTACCCACCAACCATTTGTTTCCCTTGAACTACTTGCCCAGCAACATCTACAGCCTTGTAGAAATGCATGTGCAGGCATGCATGGGAGAGAAACCAGCATCACAATCAAGAGAGAGCATTGTAAATACATTTCCCATGGGCACATGGATCTGCTGACTATGTACATACCCTGAAGACGTTCCGACGCCATTGACCATGCTAGGTCAAACGTGGCTACTGACTTGGTCCTGGCGGCAACAAGGCGCTTGCCCGCGATGGCTGCGTCAGCACCACAATTAAATACAGCCACTCGAAGCGCCCCGTGGGCCTGCGTGGGAAGACGCCTGCCTGTGTCTCCGGCCATTTTTCTCTGCCGGCTCCGCAACGACCACCCGCCCGCCTTTGCTGCCCAGAATGCTCCCCTCGGACGCCACCTTCCTCTTCTCCTCCGAGTCGGTCGGCGAGGGCCACCCCGACAAGATCTGCGACCAGGTCTCCGACGCCATCCTCGACGCCTGCCTCGCCCAGGACCCGCTGGCCAAGGTCGCCTGCGAGACGGCCACCAAGACCGGCATGCTGATGGTGCTGGGCGAAATCACCACCTCCGCGAACCTGGACTACCAGCGCATCATCCGCGAGACCGTGCGCGAGATCGGCTACGATGACTCCGGCAAGGGCTTCGACTACAAGACCTGCAATGTCTTGGTGGCCGTGGAGCAGCAGTCGCCCGAGATTGCCCAGGGCCTGGTGCAGCGCTCGTCCGCCATCGAGGACATTGGCGCCGGCGACCAGGGCATCATGTTTGGCTACGCCACCGACGAGACGCCCGAGCTCATGCCCATGACCATCATGCTCGCGCACAAGCTCAACATGAAAATGTCCGAGCTGCGTCGCAGCGGCGAGCTGGGCTGGCTGCGCCCCGACAGCAAGACCCAGGTGACGATCGAGTACAAGAATGACGGCGGCGCCATGGTCCCGCTGCGCGTGCACACGATTGTCATCTCCACGCAGCACGACCCCGACGTCTCCAACGACACCATCCGCCGCCTGCTCACGGAAAAGGTCATCCACGCGGTGATCCCCGCCAAGTACCTGGACGATCGCACCGTGTACCACCTGCAGCCGTCCGGCCGCTTCGTTATTGGCGGCCCGCAGGGCGATGCCGGCGTCACTGGCCGCAAGATCATCGTCGATACCTACGGTGGGTGGGGCGCGCACGGCGGCGGTGCGTTTTCGGGCAAGGACTGGTCCAAGGTGGATCGTTCGGCGGCCTATGCATCGCGCTGGGTGGCCAAGTCCCTGGTCGCCGCCGGCCTGTGCCGGCGTTGTCTCGTCCAGGTGTCGTACGCCATTGGCGTGGCCGAGCCGCTGTCGCTCTACGTCGACACCTACGGCACCGGGACGCGTTCTGATGCCGAGCTGCTGCACATTATCCGCAAGAATTTCGATATGCGGCCGGGTGTTATCGTGCGCGACCTCGACCTGATGCGACCCATGTATCGAAAGACTGCGTGTTATGGGCATTTTGGCCGCGAAGAATTCCCTTGGGAGCAGCCCAAGAAGCTGGAGCTGTAGTGTGTGCGAGTAGTAGTGCTGTTCGTATTCTACTGTACTGTCGTTGTGGAGCATACCCGCTAGCACTGCACCCGTGGATGTCACTCGACACGCGCATCGCGTCCCCTGCGCCAACCTTCTGCGCCGAGGCCACCGCTTGGCCAAACATCGCACTCATAAAATACTGGGGCAAACGCGACACGCGGCTGAACCTGCCTACAAACAGCTCGCTGTCGGCATCCCTGTCCTCGACGCATCTCACCACCCGCACGACCGTGCACGCATCTTCAGCGTACGAAGAAGATAGATTATGGATTGACGGAGAGGAGTTGGCGCCTATTCCGCCGAGGACGCGGCAATGCATCCATCTGATGCGAGAGCTGCAACGGAAGTACGCAGAATCCGACAACGTCGACGGCGTTCTCGTGTCTCCAACTGCAGCGCCAACCCATGCTCTTAAGCTGCACATTCGTTCAGCCAACGCGTTTCCTACCGCAGCAGGACTTGCTTCATCTGCTTCGGGACACGCGGCAATCGTGGCGGCCCTAGCCAAGCTGTATCGCCTCCCAACCACGCCCGAGCTGCTCTCGACGGTGGCGCGCCAGGGAAGCGGCAGTGCATGCCGATCCATGCTCGGTGGGTTCGTCTTGTGGCAGCGAGGCGACGATTCGGACCTCACCGGATTGGATTCGGGCGCTAGGAGCGTCGTGCCAGCAAGTCACTGGCCAGAGTTGTCGTTTATTGTCTGCGTGACCGAATCAAAGAAGAAGGCCGTATCCAGCACGGCAGGGATGGATCGCACCTCGGACACATCCTCCCTGTTCCGCCAGCGCCTACTGGACGTCCCCAAGCGGATACGGGGCTTGGAGGATGCCATATTGTGCAAGGACATTGCCGAGGTGTGTCGCATCGCCATGGTCGATTCCAACCAGATGCATGCCTGCTGCATGGACGCGTACCCGCCGGTCCGGTACCTCGACGATGCTGCTTTCGATATCATCTCGTTTGTGCATGACTGGAACGAGGCAAGAGAGGTAGTCTCGCTGGGCTATACATTTGATGCGGGCCCAAATGCTGTGTTGATCACAACGAGGGACCAGGTCTCTGATTTGGCCATGTCGCTTATAGCAAAGTTTGGCCCGATAAGCGGCGAGGAGCGTGCTGCCTGGTGGCGCGATGATCTCAACACTGTGCCCTTGAACGTGATAGTTGGCGGCGACGTGTCGCCACAAGTCACCACTCCCAGCAACCGGAGGCCTGTTATTCGCTATGCCATCCATGCCATCCTCGGCGAGGGCCCTCGGGCGGTACAGCTGATTTAGCATGGGAATGCAATCACAAAGGATGTATTTCACTTGCTGTCGCTATCCTAGATCGCCTTATTGGGTCGTGTGACCATGAACTCCACGCATAGCGGACGCGCCTGGCCCGGATTCTGGTGGCCGGTAGGGCGTGCCTCGTACGCATACTGACCCTCGTTATCAACAGCACAGCCCGGACCGATGCCGAAGCTCCAAGCTTGGGCACCCTTGTCGGGACGGAACGTATCCGGCTGATCGGGCTTTTCCAGCACCTCCAACTGATTTGCAATGAATTTGCGGTTTTTGAGGAATGCCACGACAAGTTTGTGTTCTGACCGGAGCTTTGACATCACATCGCCCACAACCTCGGGGAACTGTTCCACATGCCATGGCAGATAGCATTTGATGTGATTGAAGCGGTTGCTAGATAGAAGGCAGCCTTGAGTGGCGAGCTTCAAGCGAAATTCGTCCGACGGCTTCTTACCGGATTCTCCTGCAACAAACACTTTCTCGTAGCTCATAGCAGTTGCCGCGGCGATTTCAGCCGCCGCCGCGGCATGGTCCAAGCTCAAAGCATCGTGTGTCGCGCCATCGCTGGTCACCTCTTTGTTGGGATTGACCAACTGTTGGAGTCGCCGCCAAGGGCCGTGATGGGACGGCGATTTTTCGGTAATGACGAGAGATTCGGTCGGTGGGAGAACGGGCGAGTGGGCGGACAAGCGTGACGCAGAGCGAGAATGGGGGCGCGATGTTGGAGGATGGCTGGACTTGGACGACGTTCGGGGGTCGTTGATTGACGACTTGGACTTGCTCGCCGACTTGGTCCTGCTCGACGGCTTGTGGTTGCTCGACGCCAGGGCGGTGGAAGCGAGGATGGTGAGAAACAGGGCGGCAAAGAGGGAGGCGCGCATGATAAAGAACGTGAGGTTGGGTGGGTGTGGGTGTTTGTGGCTGGATGAGCTGTGTCACTGTGTTTCTTGCTTGCGTGGTTGTTGGTTGGTTGTGTTGGGACCCGGAGAGGAAAAAGCGCAGGTGGCTTGGCCACGAGGGCAGCACGCAGCCAATAGCAGCGACAACTATAAGTGCTGCTGCGTGGCTGACAGCATCAACACTGCCTTCAAGACGCCTGGCACTATAGGCAGCCTCTTCTACACAGGCACATAAACAGTACCATCCCTGCATGACTGCATGACTCCAAATACAAGCAGTGCTGGTAATGCTGGAACGGAAGCTGATGTCAAGACAATGCAATTGCCACATTGCGATAAGCCCAAGGCAAGAACCACCATGCTTGCCGGCGGTTCAGGATGCGTGTTGATGTGAAATATAGGAGATTTTTGTGGTCAGAGATCACGCGGACCGTGTGTTGGGCACCGACTAGGTAGTGGCGCCATTGCTTGAGGGACGCGATGATGGCCAGTAACTCCTTGTTGTAAACATCGTAATTAGTCTCTGCAGGTTGCAACTTACGAGAATAATAGGCGACCGGGCGCAACTGGTCGTCATCGTCATACTGGGAAAGGACTGCTCCAATGGCAAAATCCGACACGTCCGTCTCAACAACAAACTGCTTCTCTGGGTTGGCATGGCTTAGGACTGGGAAAGAAGAGAATGCCTCCTTGAGAGCCACAAACGCTGATTCCGTGGCTGAGTCCCAGACGTAGGGGGTTTCTTTTCGGGTGAGACGGGTCAGGGGCATGGCTAATTTGGAGAAGTTAGGGATGAAATTGCGATAGAAGTTTCCAAAGCCAAGGAATCATTGCAACTCTTTGACATTTGAGGGGGCCGACTAATCCAGGATGACTTGAACCTTGTCTGGATCTGTACCAATACCTGCGGCGGAAACAAGGTAACCGAGAAAGGCGATTTTAAGCATATTGAATTGACACTTGGAGAGCTTGGCAAACAACCCGGCGTCGATTAGCCTGCTCAATACTAAAGCGACGTGGCGGTTGTGTTCCTCCTGGGTGCGCGAGAAGATTAAGATATCGTCGACATAGACCACAACAAAATCGTCAAGGAACTCCTGCAATACACTATTGATCATGTTTTGGAATACCGCAGGTGCATTGCAGAGGCCGAAAGGCATCACGGTGTACTCGTAATGCCCGTGGTGTGTGCGGAAAGCAGTCTTCCACTTGTCTCCAGGTCGAATATGGATGAGGTTGAACGCGTTACGCAGATCGATCTTGGAAAACACTCGAGCTGATGAGAGGCGGTCCAACAGACTTGGTATCAGGGGAAGCGGGTATCGATTCTTAACGGTGCAGGCGTTGAGTTCTCTGTAGTCGACCACGGGACGTAATTCGCCATTCTTCTTCTTGACGAACATTGGGGCGCCCCCGCGGGAGACTTGGAAGGTCGAATGTATCCATGAGCAAGATTTTCTTCAACATAATCTTGCAGCGCGGCTTGTTCTGGACGGGACAGGCTGTAGATGGGACCAAAGAATGGCTTCGAATCGGGCTCCAGATCGATGCAACAGTCATATTCCCCCGACTTAGGCATGACTCCCACTCGGTCTTCGGAGAAGGCCCGAGTGAACTTGTGTAGCTTTTCCGGCAACTGGGCCACCAGTTCCGCATGATCCGAGGGCAACTGGTTGGCACTAGGGGGCTTGGGCGCTGGCGACTGGGGAGTGAGCGACAGGGTTTGCCAATCGACAACCGGATTGTGCTCTACGAGCCAGTCTAGGCTGCGGATCACTTGATGAACCGACAACAGAACTTTGCAGTTGGCTGGGAGGGGGATGCCCCCCACAGAGAACGGGAGGCGGGGTACGTAGGAAGAAACGGGTCCGGAACCGAGAGGGCGACCGTCTAAACTTGCTAACAAGAGAAATTCTGACAACGGCTGGCTCTTGAGATGGTTTCGGATGACGACTGCGGGATTGATGAAACTGCAGGGCGAGCCAGAGTCGACACGAGCCTGTAACGAGATGGCTTGACCTGAGGAGAGGAGGAGTTGCACGGAGATAAAGAAGGCAGGGAATGGGTCTTGGGGTAAAACGGATGTTGTTTTGGGACCCGACAGTACGACCCCTACTGTCGGGAGGCCCCTTTTCCCGAAGGAGCGGCTTTTGAGAAGGTCCGGCTTGAAGACTTGCGGTGACAAGTCCAACTGTCATGACCCCCTTCTCCGCAATAGAGACAAAGTTCCTGTTTGATACGACGCTGCTTCTCTGCGTTGTCAAGCGGGCCGCGGTAAAAGGAGGGCTTAGGGCCAGAGGATCCAGGCTGTGGTGTGGAGCGGTTCTTATCAGCGCAATCACGCTTGCGTTCAATCACACGCAAGTCGCAGGTAATCACATTATCAATTGCTTGAGCAAGCGTCGTGGGCTTAGCCATGGAGACCATCAAGTCTTTGACCTCTTCGGAAAGACCCTTGACGAAATCACGGATTAGTGGTGCGTCCTGCCAGTGCAGGTCCACTACAGTCTGACGGAACTTGTTGGCGTACTCGGCCGCCGTCTTGGAACCCTGACGGAGGCGGGCGAGCGTTGCGAGGGCCGTCTCTTCCCGGTTGGGATCGCCGAAGACTCTCTCTAATTTGCGGAAGAAGCATTCTTGGTCCTCAAGGAGCTCTGGGCTGGTTTCTCGAATCGAGGAGTGCCAAGCCAAGGCGGAACCCGACAACAACAAACCAACGTACGCCACCTTCTGCTTCTCGGTGTACTCACATGGGGTGAGTTCGAAATAGATGGCCACCTGATTGAGGAAGCCGCAGAGAGCCAAACGCTTGCCGTCAAAGCGCTCGGGTGCGTTGGCGTTGGCAGTTAGATGACTGGCTTGGGCGAGCTGGAGCTGGAGCTAGAGCTGGTCGGCCTGCGAGGTCTGGAGTTGCAACATCATCTTCTGCATCTTGATCATTGCGAGATTCCAGGGAGCAGGGTTGGGATTGGGTGCAGGAGCAGGATTGGGTGCAGGAGCGAGATTGGGTGCTGGGGCTAGGGCTGGGATTGGGATCGGAACCGGGACGGGTGCGAGGGGGAGGAGTGGTTCAGGAGCAAGGACCGGTTCAGGAGCAGGAGCATCGTCGGGATCGGGGAATGCCACAGTGGTGCTGCGGGTGTTGTAGCTCATTGGGGTCTGACCAAGCTGTGAGGCCCGGGATCAGATGTAGAAGCTATGTATTGACCAACACTGGTGTTGGTCAGACAAGAAATAATAGACTGCTATTCCTAGTTCAACCCCCTGTCCAATGCAATCCTTACAGTCGGGGACTGCCGCGGCGGTGCTGTGAGCATGGTAGCTCATTGGGATCCAACCAAACTGTGAGGGCTCCAAGGTGGGTCTGGTGAAGCTAGTATGTATTGGGACCAACACTGGTGTTGGTCGGATAGAGAAGAAAAGACTTGTCTGCCAACCCTCACAGACACTCCCTCTGTTACAACGGAATGCTCAGATATTACAACCGCCTGGGTCTGGGGGCCCAGGGGCTAGCAGGGACAGAAAGTAGGCATAGAGGCGGGTATAACTTATGTTGCTTGGACAAGAAAAGACAAGACTGCTCTACCAGGGGTCCAATTGTAACACAGGAGGGTCAATGACAAAGAAGGATGTATTTGTGTTGACCTGACGGAGAGAAAAGAGATTACCAGAGTCAGGCCCGGCTCAGCTTGCTATACTCTGGAGGCCACATGGCCCAATTGTTACACCCTTGCCACATGGTTGAATGAAGAATCCTCATAGTGGGTAGGTTATTCTTGGACTTCAATGACTTCTATACCCATCCCTGCTTATCTTGTCCTTACAAGCACTCTAAAAGACTATCATATACTATATGAATACATAGCATAGATAGTGTTATGAATAGATTAGGAAACACCTCTTTTCTTTTCTGTGTTATAGTGGAAATACATTGATTTCCATCAATCTTGCTCCCTACCACCTCAACACCACACTATAGACAAGCCAAAGTGCATACTGTAACAGAATTGTACTTTTTGAGGATTATCAATATTGTATGAGAGCACTACAAAATGATTGAAAGTTGCAAGTGGACTGTCTTAAAATATTAAACTTCATTTTTCAGTGGGAGACGAAACAGGAAAAGAAGAGGGATTAAACATCTTCCAATGCTTAGGTATGATTTTATGATGATGGACACCTGTAACTTTAAACTTCAGTCCACAGTCGTCACATTGGGTCATACTCTTGCAGCCCATGCCATGATGTTTAGTCTGGTAATGATTTGGAGCACTGACAAGCTCCATAACCTTAGAACAATGTTCACATTGGATTTTCTTCTTCGTGAAAGCAAGAAGAGCACGCTTCTGCGACTCTGAGAGTTCATTTCTGATCTTGGCTTGGAGCTCACTCCTCTTCTGATTATTCTTAGCCTGATATTCGGACGAGAGACGCTGTTCAGGAGGTATTAATTTCCGTTTGGAAATACCTTTCAGGGCTTGACTGGAGTTATTTCTGGGCGTTTGTTTCCTTTTGGTACGGGTTGAGACTCCATAGATGGCGGTACCTGGGCTTTCTGGCTGTGGATATAATGAGTTGCTCGTCCTGGGTAAATCAGAGTCTTGGGACATTGGCGTCGCATTCGGATTTTGGGTGGATTGCTGTGGGATAGTAGCTGAAAGTGGTATATGGCCAGGCTGGCGTGTGTTGTAAGGATGAATACGGCCATTACCAGAGCCTTGGGGCATTGGCGTCGCATTTGGGTTTTGAGCGGTTTGCTGCCAGAGAGTAGCTGAAGGCTGTATATGGCTAGGCTGATATGCGCCGTAAGAGTGGGAGAGTCCACTGCCAAAGCCGTAGTTCATTAATGGCACATTCAGGTTTTGAATTTCAAAGTTGGGATAGGATTGGGGAGTAGGTTGAATGGGATTGGCAGCAGGAATTGGTTGTAATACCGCGGCATGCTTAGTGGGCTGCTCATATCCATTGAAGGGAGGAGCAAAGGATGTAAGGCCGGGTTGGACAGTGTAAGGTGGTAGAGGTGCTGACCGAGTCATGTCGTGGCCAGTGGGCGGGCGTCCATTGGCGATATTACCAGAGGAGAGCGCAGGTTGCCTTGGATAATCTAACAGAGACATACCATGCTTATTGAGCTCACGTTCGGAATCATCGGTGTATTGGGGAGACTGTAGCTCTAATTCGGGAATAATGTAAATTCCGTGTGAAAAATCAGGTTCCTGCAGATCGCCGATATCTGATGCTTTGATTTGCTTATCAACGATAGCGCTTGCCTCAACGGAAGTGCATATAGCAGTAATGGCGGCAACGAGCACAATGCATATTGCACGATAGAGGCTCATGTTCTGTTGGAGTTTTTTTGTGCCAAACTGTACACGTGGTGCATATTGCAACTTGCCTAGTAACCATTTGGCACTGGTTCCCGACTTTGTCAGCATGCAATTTCACCTACTCATCTCTGTCTTCTTTCTGTGCCCTTTTCTTTCTTAAGGAAATGATACCTATATTTCTGGATAATAGTGTGGGAATTGGTATTACTTGCATCACTACAGTGTTAATATAGCCACTATGAGACTAGTGCTTTTATACTGCTAGTAGGATTTTTATTTGTTTCTACCTATTTAGGGCTTTATATCCTATTTAAAACAACCAGGACATAATTTATTAGCTTTCCAGTAGTTGATAAAGCCTAAATGCAAGATTTAATGCTATTATATTATAAACACAAGTAGATAAAACTTTATATTTATTGCTAAAAGTGTGCCATATTGCACATAGCAGGGGGTAGGGTTGTAGTGACTATTGTTTTTTTTACCTAGCTGGCAAGTTGTGCTATATAAGACAGTATATTGAATTGCTAGCTAGGGGTTAAAGTGATAGTCTTTTTTATCCCTGCTTGGCCTAAAATATAATAGATTGCCAAAGAATCCACTAACCACTTTAGGCCTTGCAGCACATAAGTATATCATCTTATCCCAAGGACTTTCCCTCTCCCTTTTTTGCTAGCATAAGAAGCTGAATTACTGCTGCATTTAAATTATTGAAAATATAGCATTGTACATTTATGGATTATAATATAGTATTGTATACTATTTTTAATATTAAATTATTATTAACAGAGTAGAAATGCTTATTATTGATGCTTTGTGATATAAGGCTATGTTGCAAGGCCCAAGGTGATTAGCAAATTCTTTGGCAATCCATTATATTTAGGTCAAGTAGGGATAGAAAAAAGACTACTACTCCAACCACTAGCCAGTAAATTAATATGCCATTTTATATGGCACAAAGGCCCAAATGAATGATAAATTCTATTTAATTAATTATTAAATGTTGGGGTAATGCATCAGTAGAATTGGAGATATGGAATATAATCTTATTAGTTGTACAATCTACTGCTAATAAGATTGGGCCTTATATACCCCAATCTTGTCCTATTTGTAGTTGCTTATATTCTAAAAATGAAATAAAAAATCTTGTACCTAACTTATCTATTACAACTTACTCTACATTTATTATAGAACAAATTTTGGAGAGGCCTTCTCAGACTTCATAAGGCTATAGACAAGATATGTATACTTATATAAGGCATTAGTACCTATTGAATCTATTGAGCACCCACCAAACACATCTACAACCTGTTCCAGATAGCTTCTGCAAGCCTCTGGCAGTCTTTTCTGACAGAAAGTTATAAGGTAATCAATACCAAGTAATAGATTGCTTGATGACACAACACCAAGAGTGCCTTTAAAGCCAGCCGGGCCCCACTTTGAGTTAAAAAATTGCTTGCACAGACTCCACACAATTCCACCTTCACCTAAGCCATACCCAATGTGCTGTCTGGGGCCAAGGCTTTCCCCACATTGGAAGAGGGGGGGTTTAACGCAGGCCCTGGGTGGACACTCTTAACCTAGCCGAATAATAGGACCAGTACTAGAATGTCTGCTTGCGTTGAAGTCAAGGCTCAATGCAGGCACATCATCTCCTCACGGCTGACTGCGTGCTTTTTCGCTGCTGCTCGAGACGCGAACCGCCATCCTCTCCTCTCATGGCCACCGCTTCTGCCGCACCCGCCACCGCGTCCAAGGGCGCCAACCGCACCTTCCGCGACAAGGACAAGCCCGCAGAAGTGCGCTCGTCAAACATCACTGCGGGCAAGGCCGTCGCCGATGCCGTTCGCACCTCGCTCGGCCCCAAGGGCATGGACAAGATGATTCTGACAAAGTCCGGCGAGGTCGTCATCACAAACGACGGTGCGACGATTCTCAAGCACATTGGGGTGTTGCATCCCGCCGCCAAGATGCTGGTGGATTTGGCCGCGGCGCAGGATGTCGAGGCCGGGGACGGAACCACGTCCGTGGTGGTGCTCTGCGGCAGCTTGCTGTCGGCTGCCGAGAAAATGCTGGAGAAGGGCATCCATCCGACAACGGTGGCGTCGTCGTTCCAGCGCGCGGCAGGCAAGGTCGTGGAATACCTGACGGAAATGTCCGTGGCCGTGGATTTGTCGGATCGCGACGAGCTGATCAAGGCCGCGACCACCTCGCTGAGCTCAAAGGTCGTTTCGCAGTACTCGTCGCTTCTCGCGCCCATTGCTGTCGACGCAGTGCTGCGGATCGTGGATCCCTCGATTTCCGACAACGTCGATCTGCGCGACATTCGCGTGGTGAAAAAGGTGGGCGGCACGATCGATGACACCGAGCTCGTCGAGGGTCTGGTGCTCACCCAGCCCGTGATCAAGTCCGCCAGCGGGCCCACGCGCATGGAAAAGGCCCGCATTGGCCTCATCCAGTTCCAGCTGTCGCCGCCCAAGCCCGACATGGAGAACCAGATCGTCGTGAACGACTACCGCCAGATGGATCGCATCCTGAAGGAGGAGCGCCAATATCTCCTCAACATGTGCAAGAAGATCAAGAAGGCGGGCTGCAACGTTCTTCTCATTCAAAAGTCGATCCTCCGCGATGCTGTCAATGACCTTTCCCTGCACTTCCTCGCCAAGCTCAAGATCTTGGTCATCAAGGACATTGAGCGCGATGAAATTGAGTTTATCTGCAAGAGCACCGGATGCAAGCCCATCGCTGATATCGACTCGTTCTCGGAGGACAAGCTGGGCGTTGCCGATCTGGTGGACGAAGTGCATGTGGCCGGCGCGCGTGTTGTCAAAGTAACGGGCATGCGCAGCCTCAACCCAAACGTTGGACACACCGTTTCCATCCTCTGCCATGGCCAGAACGGCCTTGTCCTTGAGGAGGCAGAGCGCTCGTTGCACGACGCACTCTGCGTCATCCGCAGTCTCATTAAGCGTCGCGCGCTGCTCGTTGGCGGCGGAGCCCCCGAAATCCATTCGTCGCTCAGGCTCGCTGCCCACGCGAAAACGTTGACTGGGATGGATGCCTACTGCCACCAAGCCTTTGCCGAGGCCCTCGAAATCATCCCGATTACGCTCGCGGAAAACGCTGGCCTGCACCCGGTTGGTGTTGTAACCGAGCTCCGCAACCGCCATGCTCGCGGCGAAATCGAGGCCGGAATCACCACTCGCAAAGGCAGTGGGATTTCCAACATGCGCGAAGACAATGTACTCCAGCCGTTGCTCGTATCGACCAGTGCCATCCAGCTTGCAGCCGAGACGGTCAAGATGATCCTCAAGATTGATGATATCGTGAGTGGCCTTTGCCGCCGAGCTGCATTGCTGATAGTTACTAGGTTTCGACTCGGTAGAGAGTGCGTTGATATAGTGGCATCCAATAAAATTGTTTTGCAAACATCAGAGCCATGTGCCTGCGTTTTAGCGATACCCGCGGAAGCAGGCAGTGGTCAGCCACGCTGCTGGGAATCGAATCTCCAACGTTTGCCCACCGTTCACAGTGGGTTCTGCCAAAATGTCGCTGCCAAGTTCTACATCGCTCGTACCTGCGAATAGCGCGTCGCAGGACCGGCTGCTGCGACAACGGGAGGGCAGACCGTCGCTGCAGCTGCCGTCCGGCTCCGTGGAATATGCCGCATCTCGCCGGCCGTCAAGCGTTCGCTCATTTCAGCGACGCCTTGACGAATCCACATCAGCGGCCGGTGCTTCCGTCAGTAATGCCGGGGCCGATCGTGGCAACCCAAGGCCCTCGGCTACGGCAACCTCTGACTATGCCAAGTGCGATGGCAGATCTCGCACAGGGGTTGCGCCGCGCCGTTCGTCGCTGCTCAGCACAAAAAGGCAATTGTCGAGACCTTGGACACCCCAGGAAACAATTAAAAATGCAATTGAAGGGCTGGTGAAGGAGCCCGAGACGCCAAAGCCCAAATCGCGATCCATGTTTCCCTCGTTGTTCTCCACCGGTGGTTCACCGAACAAGGCAAGCATCGAAAAGGATAGGAATAGAGTCGCTAGTATACCGGGAGCGATGCCAATTGTTCGTGCTGTAATACCTCGAGTACCCCCCTCCGCGTTTGAGCGATATGTTTCGTCGGTTTCCCCTGTTGTCGCGCCCTGGATGGACAATCGTGCCTTCGTGCAGCGTTTGGAGCATGAAAAGCTTGCAGAGAATAAAGCACCCGCATATTCGTACTCCGATGCCCGTGGAGGCCCATTTTCCGTCATCGCCGAGTCTGAGGCGTCCGATTTGGCCGTCGTTCCCTCGGTAGTATTCCAGTCCGAGTTCTCGTTGCACCAACCCTTGACCTATGAGCAGTTCAAATCGGCCGGTTTCAGATCGCAATCCGTCGATCTTGCTCAATCTCCCGACGCGTTCCATGGAAGACTGTCTGTGCTTCAGGACGCGCTGACGCAATATCTGGACATAATCGAAGTGCATCTGACCTCGGAGATTTCTCGGGCTGCACCATCCTTTACCGTCGCTCACACGAGGCTGGTTGATCTTCAATCACAAACAGCATCGCGACTTGATCGTATCCGACTACTTAAGAAAAGACTCTCACAGATCAAAGAGCGCCTTGTCCAAAGACAGGAAATATGCCGACTTCAGGAACGGGAGAGCTGTAGCGCAGCAGTGTTGATGGCATTGAAAACAATCAAGCATGTCAAGGATACTGAGAAGAAGGCCAGGACACAACTTGCCATCGATGATTCTTCCGCTGCTGCAAACATCGATGCTTCGAGTAAACGAGACGTCCTAGATCAGTTGCTCAGCGCGCGTCAGCGTCTTCGCGCCCTTCCTGAAGATATTAGATACTCCCGGGCAGTACAAGAATGCGAGGATAGTCTTATGTCGTTGATTGCGCGTGCTTCCGAAGAGATTGAGCGGGAATTTGTGTATACCAGCGTCGCTCTCTATAAACGGAGCATTGACAGTGCCGTCGTCGATGGCGATATCTCTGAGCTGAAGGCATCGTTGCAGCTTGTCGTTGAGCGCGATATGCTTGCAGACTCCATGGCCGCATACACCGAGGAGATTAAGCGTGTTTTATTTTCCTCTATCCTTCAGGTTTGTCATTCAATGATCTCAACGCCACTTTATCCTTCTAATAGACAATTGAGCGCAAGCTGAAATCGATCGGTGTTACGAGAGGATCAGCTGCACCATTGTCGCCTCTAGCGGACAGCTTTCGTCGCAAAAGCACAGCAGAGAATAGGCAATTCCAGATTTGTACACCCGAAATCTCAATTTGGTTAGTGATCCGTTCGTTCGTCATGTGCAAGCGCTCTCCAACACCGATTTTGCCGAGATTTACGCAAACATTGTTCACTTGGTCCTAGCATTGCTTACCTTTTCGAATGCTGTCCGTTCTCTCGCTCTCAGTTCTCTCGCTCCCAGTTCTCTCGCTGAATCCGTTCTCAGTCACGGTAAGGATGCATCCAAACCGATTGTAAAAGCTTGGGATGCGATCGTCGCCGAGTCATGTCGTCGGCTCTGCCAGGTAACGACCGCTCGCGCCGACCATTTGGCATCGCTGCCACCAGCAGAGTTCGCACTATTTCAAGATAAGGCCAAGTCTTATGTTGACCAAATCGAAGGACTTTGCGGGGCTCCTCTCTCACTTTTGCAGCTCCAGCTGGATACTTTGGTTGGCTGCTCGTTTGTCGTTGAAAGATATCCAACGCTTTATCCTAGATGAAGGATTATGCCGCCCACTTTCATGCTCAGCGTAAGCGCCAGCTTATTGCCATCGTTGAGCAAGAGTCTTGGAACCTGTGCGACGTTCCTGTGGATTTTCAGCGAATAGCCGACGGCATCTCTCATGGAGTATCCGTGGATAACGCTGACGATGAGGCGATTTCTGTTCTGCCTCGGCCAGTCGTGGCGAACACCCATGAATTTGGCTCAATCGACAGTGTTGCATCTGTCACTAGCCGTAAATGCCTTGAAATCGACGATGAACGCTTCTATGTGACGGGCTCGAGTTTGATTGTCCTAAAGCTTGTCAATGAGTATCGCAGCTGCCTCGTCAATGTTTCGGGATGTGCCGTCTATCTCGGCGAGCATGCGCTTGTATTTCTTCGAGTAAGCAGTCCATGCGATAAAGGCTCTCGTCCTATGGCGTATAGGAGTATGGCATTCAGGTGTATTCGGCAGTATTGCACGCTGGCGCTGTTCGCTCGGCCGGCCTGAAGAACATTACAGCCAAGCATATCGGTCAGCATATTCGTTCAATCTAATATCCTTACCTTTATTAGCTTTGGCTTCTCAAGCAATGTCCATTTTGAGCGCACTTGCGCGAAGTTCGTACGCCCTGCTGTACTCGGTTGACTCGACGGTTGCCTCGTCCCTGAAGCCTGGCTTTGATGAGCTGCTTGAGGTTGGTGCTAAATCAGCCGAATTTGGTGTGCTGGACATGATTTCTAGTCCATCAAAAGCCACCAGGGAGAGCAGCGAGACAAACTCGTTTCAATCATGCGTGAGCGAGCCATTCTGCACTGCAAGACCCTGCAGGTAGAGTTCAATGGTAGCCATAAATTAGCCTAAACTTTGCAGAGCACCGACTGGCATGTGCCGGCTGAAGATAATGCCGTCACTCCTTTTATGGAGCTCTTGGTTCGGGAAGTCATCACCCTGAACAAGGTTATTGGTCGATATTTGCCAGCAGAAGAACTGCAATCGGTAATGACAGAAGTTGCAATTATGTATTCCTCGCGGCTTGGTGAGTCGATCAGTCGACTTCAGCCTCGGTCAATGCTCGCCAAGAAACGGTATGCTATTTTTGCATGAAACGTCCTAGTGATGCGTAATCTGGCAGACTGCTGAACGATGTCCGTTTCTATGACCAAAAGCTGCGGACAATCTCTAGCATTCGTGGCGGCCTTGGCGGGCATCTCGACGTGATTGTCAACAATCTGGACATAGTGACGAATATGCCGGCAGTGCAGGCGCTTGTTGCTGCTGCCGGGGTGGCGACTCCTCCCTCGCGCGGCTCGCTTCAGCTGGAGTCTCGAAATTCCACAGAAGGGTCCGAAAACAAACCGCAGTAAGCGAGGTAGTAAGCGAGGCAGCAAGCGAGACAGTAAACAAGGCAGTAAACAAGGCAGCAAGCACGAGCTCGGCTTCAGTGGGTGTATTGGCAGCCGTGTCATGAGAGTTCACTGACGATGGTTTGCCCGAGCAGTAAATTGCCCCAACAGCCAAGTGAGTGCATGCACATATTGCCTAATAATTACCAAATTCCCGGCCTCGTTCTTCAGCCACCTCCGCGGCACCGACGCTATACCTCCGACGCCGCCTCACTGTCCCTAATATACTATCTTCACACGTCCGCCGCACACCTATACAATGCGCTCTTTCATTCTTGCTGCCGTCCTAGTCGTGTCCTCCGTCTTGGCCAGCCCGAGGATAGCGTCTACAATCCTCTCACCTCCCTCTGCTGCACCGCTCGTCGCCTCTTCGCGTGAGTCCTCCGCTATAAAGCATATTGATACTGATGACCTTGGCATGCATAGCTGCTCCAGATGTGGCGCCGCTGAAAGCGCCTCCTCCCCCACCCCCCCCAGACGTC
>QZWS01000176.1:0-19238 GCA_004114245.1 Zoopage sp. CT-All
AATGAGGAGGAGGGTGCAGAGGAAGGTGCTGAGAGGAAAAGGAAAAAAAAAAATGAAAGTGTGATCAAAACTCTTACTAACCTACACCACGCTTGCTTTCTTCATTAGAACGCGTGCTGGAGCGGGGCGAACGCATCGAACTGCTAGTGGATAAGACGGACAACCTCAATCAGCAAGCATTCGCCTTCAAGAGACGAAGCACTGCTCTCAAGGTAAGAAGTCTGCTTATGAGGCGATTGTCATTGGACTGCTCTCACAATGAGCTACACAAGGTCTTTAACTAACCCGCACAACTGCCCTGTACCTGATTTTAGAGAACAATGTGGTGGAAGAATGCCAAGTTGATGATCATTCTTGTCCTGGTCATCATTGTGAGTACCAATTCGAAAGCAATGTGTTCAACTTGGTGGCTTCCTGCTTCTTTCTAACACTTGGGCTTCTATACTTTTAGTTCCTGACCTATCTGATTATCAGTGCTGCTTGCGGATTCCCCGGTTGGTCGAGATGTCGCGCTTAAGGCAGAAGTCAGGCCTCACCTCGATTTCGTGCTTTGTATATATCATTCTCCTCCTTTTCTTTCTACCTTTGACAATAAATGACCATCACCATGTATCCTTGTGAGTTCAAATTTAATGATCAATATTTCTGCCGTAGATGAATACTGGCCGTACACCGGGCCCCAACGCATCGCCACACTCTCTCATGCCTAGTCCCCTCTTCGCGAACTTGCTTATCCCTGACGCTGTCTATAAATCACAGAACATAAAAATGAGAAACGCATGAGTCAAAAGTAACCTATAGTGTCAAATCACTGCAGGAAAAAGTCGCCAATCTTTTACCTTGGTGCGCAACGGATAATGTCGTCGACTCTCAGGATCATCTCTGCGGCCTCTGATGCCGACAATAATACCTGGCGCTTGAGCTTGAAAGACTCTGTGATACCCAACTCACGCATGTCGCCGACGCGTCCGTGCTCCATATCCAAGCCATGGGTGCTGTTGCCGTCGTAGTGCGATGCTCTCAACTTGGCAACCAAGTCAGCGCTATCGTATCCACCGTTGTCGGCCAGAATGGTAGGCATCTGGCGAAGAGCACGCGAGAAAGCCTCGATGGCAGCCTGCTGCTTTCCAGCAGTCTTGGCAGCAATCTCGTCCACAGCCTTAGACATCAACACCTCAGAGCATCCACCTCCAAGAACAGTCCTGGGCTCCTGAGTCGTCTGAGAAAGAACACTGAGTGCATCGTGAAGAGAACGCTCAGACTCATCCAAAAGCTGGTGCGTGGCTCCGCGAAGAACGATCGTGCACGCTTCTCCGGCCTTGACTCCAGAAAATTTGATAAGCTGAGAAAAAGTGGTGAATACATCAAATTCGGAGGTGATTAGACTTAAAGGTCCTGACGTTTTTTTGTCATAGCGCCTTCAAAGACATGTCATGGCCACTTACTCTGTCTTCTCCAATGATGACCTCCTCAATAACATCGCACTCTCCGAGACGAACCAATTCGGGATGATCAAAGGTCGAGGTGATCTCTCCTCCAGTCACCAAAGCAAGACGCTCGACACCATCGAAATCAGCGTGCTCGATCGACATGATACCAGCATCCGCGAACAGCTGCTCAGGCCAGTTGTAGATCAGCTGTCTGTTGACAAAGCAGGTAATGCCGTGGTCCTTGATCTTCTCGACCTTAGCACGCATCTTTTCGCGCTCAGCACGCTCCAGCTCCTCCAACTTGCCGGTTCCCTCGACACGGATGCGGGCTCCAAAGATCTTGATCTTGTCAGTATCCATGGCTAATGATGAAGAGTTTGAAAGATGTTAGATAACTCAAACCCTTTCGAGGAGGCTCAAAATAGTAGTAGGCGTGCAGAGACGTTGCAAGCGTGACATACGGGTGTTGGCGACCATGATCTTGGCATTCTCAATTCTCTTGGGCTGGTTGACTCCAATCTTCTTATCGAGAATGAATCCCTCATCCAGGTAAGAATCCGCAAGACGGCCACCGACCTTCTTGATAATCTGAATGTTCTCCAAGTTGGTGCTTCCCTTGAGTCTCAGCACGGCATCGACTGCCAGCTTTGAAAAGTATTCCTTGTCTTGGGACAAAACCTTGGAGCTCAGCGTTGTCTTTGCAATGTTGATCAGGTCGGCTCTGAAGACCTCGGTGTCACTGCTGTGATCGATGGCCGAGTCCTCGAGAGCCTTGTAGGCTGCAGCGCTGGCAATCCGGTATCCTTCAATGATTGTCTGGGGGTGAATCTTTTGGCTGACGAGCTTCTCGGCCTCTCTCAAAAGCTCAGCAGCAAGGACACAGACCGAGGTCGTGCCATCTCCAACTTCATCATCCTGAACCTTCGAGATGTTGACAAGAACCTTGGCAGCAGCGTTGTCAAGGGCAATAGACTTCAAGATCGTAGCGCCGTCGTTTGTGACCATAACCTCCCCTGTTGATGCCGACTGAAGGATCTTGTCCTGTTGTTTTGAGGGCAGTGGTGTTGTGTGTCAGAGGAGGCAATTTAAGGCACAGATCGAGGCGACATATCAGTCAGTAGAGGAAAACGAGACGCGCGCCCTCCTGGAATTTGACTTACCATTCCCTTGGGGCCGAGAGTGCTCTTGACCAAATCACCGACAGCGATGGCGCCGATGAATGAAGACTGAAAGTATAAAAGAGCAGGAATTCGAAATGTCAACAGCGGTCCTCTGCCTCGAACTCCTAGAGATTGCCAGAACATTGGCTCGCAACGCAACAGATTCTTACCAAACGAGCATTCTCTGCGCGCTCCTCCGTAGCGTTGTCCTGGAAAATCTGCACTGGGGCCAAAGACTAGAGAAAAGAAGGAAGCAGCAACGATAAGGGTGATAAGAGAGAAGAAGAGTCAGTTAGCGTCTCTTGAGAAAAACAGCCGCCGCGTGCTCGTCCCTGACTGATGCGGCCTGATCCAGATCTCGAGGCGTGGCTAGCACCATGCACAATGCCCCTGCATCATGCACAAGCGAAGGTGAATGTGCCAGCTGCAGGGTATGCTCTGTGTCTGGGGATTAGGTGCCTTTGATTACCATGATGTGAATGCGGGAGGATTGGGGGGAGGGTGGATAAGTGAGGAGTGATGAGAGTAACTTCAGGTTCTTCTTAGAGGTTCCACGCGCTCTGAGTTACAAGCGACATTACATTTAAAAAACGTCACCGAAGCTTATGCGGCGCTAGAACAGCATATATTTTGCAGCTGCACCGATCTATTCTGAGTGTGGATGGCTGTTCTGGCCGAGGACTTCCAACACGTCGTTGTTGACTTTGAGGGCATGGATCATAAAGCTGAGGAAGCGTTGGGCGTACTCTTTTGGGTGCACCGACGAAATCGCGTGCTATTCCCATATCGTGCAATATTGGAGGCAAAAGGCGATACGTTGGGTCAGTACTCATTACGTTTATGAAGATTAGAGCGGGCGCCGACCTGATCCTCGTGAGAACTCACCTTGTCTTGACTCAAGCTCTTCCAGAGATGTTCGACCTTCTTGACGTAGTTGTATGGTGTCAAAATATCAATGATGCCAAGATAGTACAGATCTTGGCCGCTGTCATTCTGCTCGCTGGTCGAAAGCAAGCCGCCGTCGTCAGCATAAAAGATACAGTTTCTCCTCTCCGAGAACGAGTCCGAAGGCAGAGTTGAAGGGCCAAGTGCCACTGGATCCGAGACCTTCACAGCCATCCGCAGTGCAGTGACTTTACTTCCTCTCTTATCCCGTCTGGAAGCCTCTCGGGCCAGTGGTGTAGAAGTGTCCGGCTAGCAGCCATAAAACAAACAATGTTCGTGTCAGAAAGAGGAAGTCAAATAGCGGAAGATTGGTTATAATTCCGTTGCCTGCGTTTTGCAGCGCTTGTCCGCCTCCACTTACATGAAAGACCTTGAGAGTGTTATCACGAATATTGTCTTTGTTGCCTCGCTCAATATCGTGTATGCCGACCAGCAAGCTGTAGTCCATGATATTCAGCCTAGCTAGCAGCTGTACATCGCGCTTTGTCTGTTCCACAAACAGATGTCGCTTCACTGGCCCAAGCTCCAGCTTTTTGTTCCTGTTGACCCAATTGAGGTCCTTCTGCGTCGCTCGGGGATTGCCGTTGAGTTCCTCATCGCTGATCGCACGTCCTAGCGTTGATCCTTTTAGATCGTAGGTCTCGTGGATGTCTCGGTTCGGCGGAAAGACGTTGCCCATAACAACAAAGTGGATCTTGCGGCCATGGGGGAGCTTCACACGATGTAGTCCAAAGAATCGGCACAAGAGCGTATGCGGGTTTTGCTTGACGTGCTAGAGTGAACAAAAATCCGCACACAAAATGGTTAGACCACTATCGCGCATGTTCATTTGCTGCTGCGATCGCGGCATCCAATGTACGTACATTGAAGTAGTCCTTTAAAATCTTTCTCATGAACTTATGTTCCGCGTGGTGGATGGTCTTTATGATGAAGCGATAGTCCTGCGAAAAGTAAAAGAAGCTGCCGCTTTTTCCGGGAGATCCCAGTTCTGACAAAATGTACTTGCTTGTGAGCGATACCTAAGAATGATCCGTGTACGATTAGGGTCTATGCTCTCCGCCCTTGGCTTTTTGTTCTTTTCCTTTGGCGTTTGTAGCACATTTCGATCACTCCCGTTTGTTTCCCAGATGCGGGCTCAATCGCTACAGCCGTCGATTGCGCATGACAAAACCAGCAAACGTCTTACCAGGTAATCTGAGGCGTCGATGTGAAAATCCTGTCGCAGGTGACGAAAAACCCATGGCGCATAATCTTTAAACTTGAAGTCGTATTTAGACGACGGCGTCAGCTCGTTACCCGTGCTACAGTAGTGTGCAGTAGATGAAGAATATCAGGACACCCGGATATCATATGGCATCGCATCGCGTTGATCAGGATCCAAGCGTACATGTCAAACGCCAGCTTGTGTGCAGCGCCAAAATCTTCATCCACCAACGCACGCTGAGGCTTCGCATTGCATCGAGACACCTATAATAAGCAAGCAATGGTGCAGTGTAAGAAATCACGGCGCACACCGACAAAATAAGCTTGGCTACACTGTTCTGATCTCTTGCTCTGGAACGAGGCAGGTATCAGAGCTGATGCTGCTGCCTTGCAGTCTGCTACTTACGCTGACGCGGATCCCCGTGAGCATGTTGTACATCAAAACATAGTTGACATGGTCCTCACCGATGCGAGTCCCAATGAGTACTCGATCATTGTCGTCGTCCTTCTTGCGCTTCGACATCCTGCGGTTACTACTCCTCTTCAGCGCCTCCATTCTGCGGCGGGCGTCCTCGAGCTCACTCATTTCCATCTCGTCGTCTGAGCGGTTGAAAGATAATGCACCCACGTCGGCAGAGTAAGTGTTGCGACGATAAATGTGTCTCTTCCGAGGTCGACTGGATCCCTCTCCTTGTGTTTCTAGTTGAAGGCGCGTCGATGAGTCGCTTATCTGTGAACCCGGCCGAGTTTTGCGAACATCCAACGTCGATGCGCGAGGCGGTGGTCCAAACACAGGCAAGCTGGCTCTGTAGTTAGGCGGCTGTGAGCCACTTCCTGCGCCTAGAACGGGCGTGTCGATGTCAGATGGGACGACAGCGGGTGCGAATGCCAGGGGCTGTTGCTGAAACTGGAGACCGTGCACTACCTGCTCCTGGTCCTGCTCCTGGTCCTGCTCCTGTTCTGGCAGCTGATGGGCTCGCCTCGACTGATATTCGCGCTGCTGCTGCTGATCGTCTTGTGAAGATATCCGTTTGGGCTTTGTGGACAGGAGCGGGGGAGAGTGCTGCTGGTGGAAGGAAGAATGTGCTGTCGGGCTGTCTTCCAAAGAGTGAATCGGAGCTCTAGCAGACGGCGAGGAGGACAACGAGGAGGGCAATGGGGGCATGGTGTAAGGGGGATCTTGGCTCTCATTCAGGGCTGAAAGCTCGGCAACAAATCCTGCAGGAGGAGTCGGGGGAGTCGGAGGAGCTACTGCTATCAGTGCTGCCGCTGCTGCTATCGGTGCTGCCGCTGCTGCTATCGTCGTGGAAGGTTCTGAAGCAGGCGACGTGTTGAGCGCGTGGTGTAGTGTAGTATGGGAGACGGACGAGGCGGACGAGGCAAGGGACGGTGTCTTGGAGGTGCCCCTTGCGCTCAGCGTCGGTGACGGCTCAAGCGACTTTGGCTGAAGAGAAAGCACCGGCGCAGGCGGGAGCTGATCGTGCTGCAAATAGATCTCATGAGCACTTTGGCGTTGAGCATGCTGCTTTGACGACAGCCGCGGAGGGATGGTCACGTCTGAAAGCAGGCACAATGGAGGAGATGGTGGCGGAGATGAAGGATGGTGTCGCTGTTGCTCTAGCTGGTCCTGCTCCTGGGAGTGTTGACTATGGAGCGCGGCATTGAGTGGACAAGGCGCGAGACTCTTTGGAGGCGGTCCCTGTTTCTGGCGCGCTGCGAGAGGCGGGCTGGGAGGCGAAGGACCTGTCTGGGTGGCCCCGGATGCCACGGGGACTCTGGCGCCTGCTACATTGACAAGGACTGTGGTGGGCGCGTAGGCGTCTTTGCTGTGATCCAGTTGGCTGGGATGGTAGTCTGTGGTCGTGTGCGCCGTCATGGAAGACAGCGTTGTGCGGTGGGTATTTGGATGAGCGAATGCCAGTGGGTGGGTGAGTTGAGCAGAGGAGAGAGTGGGAGAGTGAGAGTGAGAGTGTGTATATGTGTGGTGGTAAGAGGGTGAGAGAGAGGAGGAGAGAAAGAGAAAGAGAAAGAGACAGAGGTTGAGAGACAGAGAGAGAGGCACGGCAAGGAAGGAAGGAAGATGGATGGAGAGAAGGAGAGACGGATGGTTGAATGCAAAAGAAGAAAATAAAACCAGACGCCCAAGAAGCCGACGGTAATAAGACACACACACGCTGCTGAACAAACTCTAGTCTGTTTCGCCCGTCTTTGCCGCTTTCTGCCTTTGGGCGCAAAGAGTCGATGGATGGGACGGGCTGATGAGCGCGAGCCCGTCCCGTCCATCGTGCATATATTTCAAGCATGCACCTCATAGACTACATCAAACACACGCTCGCCGTCGCACGCAGGCCGCTGACCCTTCTCGCGGCTCTCTTTGTTGGACAGCATATCTTTACTGTGCATTGCGGAGACGCATGCTCATGCTGACCCGAAGGAGCGCCATCGGAATGAAAAGGGGCTGGCCTCGGTTCAAGGTCAGGGGCAGGGGCAGGGGCAGGGGCGCAAACACGCTCAGCGAAGGAGCCCCGTTACCCATCCTTGCCCGAGGAGGAAAGATCATTAGGAGTGAGCATACAACGTGCCACTTGTTAAGGTGGAAATGGCGCCGTCAAGCTCGCATACAATGCTCAGGAGCAGTGTGGTTTCTGTGTGTGGTCGTGGAGTCCGTTTCAAAAGGGGCTGTTGAACATGGAGTCACATCCAGCTGAGAAGCTCGCGGCTTTCCCACAAAAGCTCATCGAAGAAAAAACGATTGAGGCTACAAACGACCATGCTTCTGGTGAGGATGCAAGAAGAACACGGATCCGTGAAAGAACGCGTTCCATTGCCGAATAAAAAAAGAGAGATAGCCTTCAAACGCATGCTGATGAGACCCCCTCCACACCTTTGTGATACCGTTTTTTAATTTCTTGAGCCATAACTACGGCTGGGCATTTTTCACACGACCAAGCGCACTGTTATCAAGGCAAGTAGTGTGTGGCTGATGACATCCGACGCTGCTGTCGAGAATACCGCGTGTCTGTTGCTCTCCCTTGACCCCGCATTTCCTTGCTCTTCTCTATCGATCGCCAGCGTGTCCCATTTCCTTTTTATCATTTGCTTAATTCGCAGCATTCTGTCCCCTTGATAACAATGAACCGTCTGTAACACCTCTCCATGAGATTGGAGGTGCCGGACTAATTGCTTGTCATGGAATGAAGATGTGTAAGAAGAAAAGGATCTAGGGTAGTCGGGACGTCGATTAGAAATGGATGTTGTAGAAGTAGAGCGCGTGGGTTGGTATAGGGTCGACGCTGCCTAGGAGGAAGCGCTATGAAAATTGAATCGGCGCTCTCTAGGGCTTGGCCACAGCCCTCGGTCCGGCGGAGATCTCGTCTTAAAAATACCCGCCTGTTATACATCTTTCAGACTTCTTCTTCATGCTCTCTCTCTCTCGCTTTCTCTCTCTCTCTCTCTCTCTCTTTCTGCTTTGTTTTCAATCCTCATTTTGTCATAACTTTCCATCATGACGGCTGGCCCATCTTTATCAAGCATGGACATGAAGCAGATGTATCCACCACTGCAGGAAGACCTCTCGCTGCAGCCTCAACCGCCTTTTAATCCAGACGTCGCATGTTATTCTTCGCCACTGTCCCCACCCCTGCGTGCGGATCAGAGTTGGCGCGAATCCATGGTCCACATCCCACTTATGCAGCTATCACCCTACGACTGTGTTCAAAAGTCGCCATCCTCATCGTCAAACTCGCCTGCAACCTCTCCAGCTGACCAGGACACCGTATCTGCTTCAAGCACCTCCTCTACTCCCTCACTGCCATCACCTACAGCACTCAGGGCACTGCAAATGGATGATTCAAAGAAGACATCCAATAACTTGACACAGAGGTTCAAGAGACAGGCTACCATGCTCAGGAGAGACCTCTCTCATCAAACCAAGCAGGTCGTTGAGTCTTTCAAGAGTGATGTTAGGCTCTTGGATATGAGCAACAGCAGTGACAGCTCAGAGACCCATTCAGGAGACAACCCGCGCAGCGTAAACCCTTCACGTTCCACAAGACTAGGATCTTTGCCAGCTCGCATGGACATAGACACAGGCGCAGCAAGCACAGTAGAATCACAGGCACAGGATCTTGAGCGAGCCAGCTCCAAGGACAGGAGGCTGCTAGAGATCACGCTGGGCCTCACTCGTGAGCTCATCACGCTTCCGATTCGGGTCCTTCTCTGCCCTCGTATGCTTATCTGCGCAGCCGGCGGCGTAGCTCGCGCTGTTGCAGAATCTCGGTCTAAGCACGATGGCGGCACCGAAGACGACATGCGCATTCAGTACATCACACCTGCTCCTTTAGAATCGCAGCATCAACCAGTGCAACTTTCACAAGGGCAACAGCTCTTGCTTCATTCAACACTACCAACCGCCCCTCCATTGGATCAGCAGCCGCAGCGATATCTACCGCCCATCGTACATACTGCTCAGGATGCAATGCTGCAGAGTTTAATGCCCGGCACGATTGTGGGCATTTCACCGGCGTCGTCTTCATCGTCCATAGCCTTGATATTCCCCTCAGCGCCCCCGTTGCCCGTCCTGGCCAACACTACTGCAGTCGAAGAGCCATTTGTGAACGACGCCTCTGCTCCTCTTCCGCCTTATGAGGCAACCGCAACCCCTTCATTGCTGCAGCCGTCGGAACACTGCTCTTCATAAATAAAGCAATACCATGATCACCCCACCTCAATCCATCATCCGTACAGAGAATACAGATTTATAACGGCTCTACATGAAGTAGTCAGGTTTCTTGACATTGATGCCGTATTCTCCCAAGGCGTCCGAGAGATCTTCCATGGTCAATACAGTCTTCTTTTCCTAGAAGAAAGAGAGAAATCGTGCGCCACGATAACGCAAAGTGAGAACTTGTGAGAAAAAAGCAACCGCCGCAGAAACTAGCAGCCGCAGGCGTGGCATGTGAGTCTGCTTACCTTGCCAGGAGCGCGCTTTTGACTCTGCTGCCGCACTTTGCAGTACTGGAAAGCATCTGTGGCAATATCCGATACGAACTTTTGCGCTGCTAGCGCCAACAAACGCTTACTAAAGCCCAGAAAGTAGAGAGATGCAACCAAAGACGAGTGAAACCATTGATCAGTAAGGTGCAGGGGTTCGCAAGCAGGGCGTGGCATCCATAGCGATCACTTTCATTACATTCTGACATCGTCGCAGTCGAATCCCGTCCTGCTCAGGTAGTAATCCGTTACGGCGTCAGGGATCTATTTGGGATACATTCCAGATATGAGTTTATAGAGATCGGATCCAATGGCCTTCATGTATCCATCACATATGCCAACGGGGGTGTAAGCAAAATTTGTCGTTCACTTACAATGGGGTTGTAACTCTCCATCATTGGCAAGAATTCTGCGAGGGTCCTGTCTTTGCGATTAAGTTCCTCCTCCTTTCGAGACTGTAGCGCTGCACCAACTGCCAAATTATGCTGGGCTACCGATGCTGTTGCTGAGGCCTGCGCCTGCTGTAGTTGAGCTAGATGTGCCTGCTCCTGTGCCTGCTTCTGCAGGAGTAACAGGTGCTGCTGTTGTTGCTGCTGCTGCTGCTGCTGTGATAGGGACTGTGCTGATGGAGCCGAAGGTTGTGTTTGGACTCCCTGCATTTCGGTACCTTTACTCAACAGAGGTGTCGTGGTGGATGTTGCTGAGGAGGCTCCTGCATCGCTGGTGCTAAAAGAAGCAGGTGGGGTAGACGTAGAAACAACACCGGCCATTGAACTCGATGCATGACTGGTTGCCGTAACTGGAGTCGATGTATGGGTAGGTGTCATAGGCGCAGAGATGGAAGGTGAGGCTCCTTGCAGTTGTTGTTCGCTGTTTGTTCCAGCTGGCGAGGCCATGGTCGAGGTGGGTGCCTGTGTGGGTGTCTGGTTGTTGGATGGAGTGTCCTGTTCCATGGGCGTCGCCGTAGTTAGGTTGTCTGCCTCCGAGTGGATCTGCGCAGGGGTGCTGGTCCCACTTTGGAGCGAGGGCTGTGGACTGGCCATCGTGGCATCCTCGACGGTGCTATGGCTCGAGTTGGATCCGTCTGACATGAAGGATTTCTGTTTTGCTGCGTGTTATGGCCGACTGATCCTGCGACGTCTCTTTGTTGCAATCACGCAAGCTTGAGAAGGTATGAGAGAGAAAGAGAGAGAAAGAGAGAGAAAGAGAGAAGAGAGAGAGTGAGCCGTGGCAATGTGAAATAGTAAAAAAAAAAAGAAGCGCGTTCTTGCCGGTCCCTTTGTGCGCAGGGGATATTGTATGATGCTCAAGGGCATATTTGTGGCTTTTACCCCGCCAGGTTATAAAAGAGCTGCATTAACACTCCTCCTCTTCTTGATATCCCACCCAGTCCTCCTGTCCCTCTCCACCTCGCCGCTCTCCTTCTCTCGCTCTCTCGGTCGCTCTCTATCTTTCTCCTTTGCCTATACGCTGTAGCCACCTCCACACCATAGCTTACTGCATGTAACCATTTATCCTGCGCAGCATGGCATTCACTGGACAAGGACATCGGCTCGGCGACTCGGACACGCTCCCGCTCTCTGAGGACTCGGTCGAACCACCCTCGGTAGCTGCACCTGCTGTTGCAAGAACAGTGCCGTCGCTGAAAGAAATCTGCTTGAGCACTCTGGATCGATATATCGACTGTAAGTGGTGTTTAACCTTTGTCACGACGTTGACTGCTGCAGACTCGTCCCCACTATCGCAAGGCCACCTTCATTGACATCTTACCCTCTTTTGTTGACGTGTTTGGACACCTAGTGCTGGAAGACATCGGGGATACTCCTTACTATTTGATTGAAGGCGTCCTCAAGAAGTGTAATGGTAAGGATTCCACCCGCGCTACATCCGTCCACATAGAGGAACTGCGTTCTTGGTTATTAACTCTGTCTTGTCTCTTGACACAAGTCAAGCAGCTGACACGCATTGAGCTGCACACAGAGGGCCTAAGTGAATCGACCGACGAGCTTTGGTACAGACATGCGACCAACGACTTTCTGGATTTTCGCAAGGAAAGTCCAGCCTACGATCACAGTGGAGAGTGGCGATCCAAATACGAGGTATAGTTAGGTCCGACAATGTCTGATCATAACGGATTTGTGTTTATCGCTTCGTCCTTGGCCCATACTGACTCGGTATCGTACTTTGCCAATCCTCTCAGACTATGCGCCAAAGAAAGGAAGAGGAGCTTGAGCAGAAAATAGCACGCCTCAGACAGTCTTACTCTCAGCACGACAAGGTTAAGCAGGGCAGGAGCGTCATTGTGGATCCCAACTTGCGATTGCCAAAGCGGACAGCACGACCGTCCTCATCAACCTCATTCTGGCCCACTGCTGCGCCCAAGAAGAAATCGCTCTTTGAGAAGGCCAGGATGGAGGCACGGAAAATGTAAGATGCTCTTGTAATTTTCGCGACCGCCATGTGTATGTTACATTCAATCATTTTGACACTGTCGTTTTAAACTTCGCGTTGCTAGTACTCAGATGTATGCCAGCAACCCATACCCCGCCCCACGCAGTAGGACAGCACCTGCGCACAGCCATCAGCAATATACCAGTGCAGTGGAACGTCGAGCAACGGTGGCGCTCACGTCAACATCCGGCACGGGATCTGGTCCTACTTCGCGCCACATCATTGCCCCGACCTCGGTATTTGCAAAGCCCGCGACTCAAACCCCGCTGGGTTCTATGTTGCCACGGAACTACTCAGCATTGAACGCACCCGGCACTGTCGTAAACGGCATCAGTTCCGTTTTCGCTCCTTCGGCATCGACGGCACTCAGCCGAACCAAGCGTTACACCTACAAAACTCGCCCAGTAGTTTATACTACCGCTCCTAGACAACCACTGACACAGACATCAGGATCTTCGTTACCGTCGCATACAAGGATACCGAGCGTCACCAAGCTTGTTACACCATCGGCACCAGGCGCAATAGTAGATTTTTTCAGAGAGGTATGCAACGTTTATAGCTGATCTCGCCTGTTCGCATTTCAATCTTTGTTTGATGGTGTTTGTAACAATATGGCCACTTCGCCTTCTTCCTAATAGATCAACCCTATCCAATCTTCACATGCCACTGTATCACACACTGCGCGTGAGGATCCTACAGACCGATCTCATTCCCCAACGTCTCCTTCGCAGCCTTCGTCAAGGACTATCCGGATGCTACGAGAGCGCACCCCTGAGGATGCATTACCAGATAGACCTGGATCAAGATCTTCCAGGAAATTGGCGCATGGCCACCCCAGTGGTATGTTCACCAGAACTTTGTTTTTCTTTTCACTGATATAGAAATTGGATCGGCAAGGAATTATTCATTAACTGCTTTTCTTTTTGTACAATCAAAAAGAAACCACAGCTGCGTCTACGAAGAAGATTAAGGTGGATGGTGACTACAGCTGGCTCGAGGGCGACGACGATGAAAGCTGTCACGAGGACCTTGACAGAGCGCACATCGACGCCAAGAAGGCGCTGTCGAAGGAGAAACACCCAAAACAAACGCCTTTGTCGCTTGAGGAGGCTGGCCGCCAGTTTTTCAACCAGGTACAGCTAAACTCTTCGTGGCCCTTGATCAAGTCATGGTCCCAGTGGGTAATTCAGATAATTCACAGCTCGCTAATGTTTTGTTATACTCTTTTCTTCTCTACGCAACACACAGTTGATAGGAAAATAGATCAGATAGTAACTGTCGACAGCCTAGCAATGCATGGGTCACAGCTCTCATGCAACGGTAGACTGGGGTAAAAACACCCACGACTCAAACTCTCCCCGGATGGGCACTGACGCTGCTGTCGCCTCACCCAGCTCTGTTAGTTGGCCACGGTGTCTCTGCACCCATGAGCGAGACTTTTCGTTCTCAGAGAGTCAGCAATGGTCGCAAGCTGCCAGCCCCTCCCAAAAAGTTTCAAATTGCTGGTGCTGATATCGGCTACACAGTGCAGAGCCCCACTTACAGTTACCACTTACAGGATAAGTCTGGCACGGTCATTCTGGTAATCAAACATATCAGCGAGCTGCAGGACAAGTCATAGCACTGTGCGCCATGCCATATTTATAGCGATCGTCCGCTTCTCCGTGCGATCCCAGAGGTAGCCATCAGCGCCCGCACTCTACGCACTCGTTGAGAGGTGGACAATTTCTTTTGGATGAAATCCACTAACGGCCCGTAAGGCACAGCAGGTACACAGGGATCAACATCATGATCACATACACTTTAGACTTTTTCCGCTATTAAACAAAATGCATACACGTCCAGGCTTTGATCTTGATCGTCTACGTGGATGAGTTTCGTACGTCCAAAATTCGACTCCAAGTGCTCTGGCAGCCATTATCACGGCCCAGACCGTCCTCATGCTCATTGAGGATACATATTCGTTGGAAAGGATTTTTATTGCTCCGCTGTGCAAAGCCCACCGACACTGTTCTCTCCCCCAGGTCATTTGAACAAAGCTCAGAAGGGCACTCAGTACTTGACAACTGCTGAATAAGGTGGAGGAGGAGCTGCGGGCTCTTCTGGATTTTGGCTGCTGCCTGGAGCAGAGGCGCTAGTGCTTGCTGAGCCACCTTGAGCCGGGACGTAATATGATCCAGCTCGTGATAAGGAATGCGCTTGTGGCATGGGCGGATAAGCGGCATAGGTCTGGAGAGGCGGCGCTACAGGTACTGGGGAGTGATATGAGGAGGCTGTAGGTGGTGGAGCATAGGCGGTGTGAGGTGATCCTGCTGGGGGTGGGTACTGATAGGCGTAATTCGTATAAACATCCGGTATGGCTCCGAGTTCGGTGACCTGGCTCTGCTGGGCTAGGTACTGCTGCTGCAAGGCCATAGCGCGGCGCCTGCGGACGCAACTAAGAATGAGCCCCACCAGGAGGATGAAGGCGAGGGTAATGATTATAGGACCGGCGCTGTCCTATAAAGCATAGATGTGGCTGTTTCGTTAGGTTTTTGCAGGCGAGGTACGGCAAGCATGGACAGCGGCCCGCTCGTACACCAGTACCATTTTTTCGTCCGTATTAGTGTCGCTGTATCACGACAAGGAGGCGGTGACGGATTCAGGAAGCGAGTATCGAGGATACTGAGGAGATCAAAGTCGCAAGTCGAAGTAACGATGAACACGCAGACAGGAGGAGGCGGATGTAGGTTGCAAGGGTGGGAGTGAATGCGTGCGAATGTGGATTGTGGATGAGAAGCAACAGTGAATGTGACAAAGATAAAACAACATATCGGACCAGGTGAGACATGACGCTTGGCGGCCTATTCTTGGACGAAGGCGCGCCGAAGAGTGACCACCCAACCAGCTGCAAACTGTCCCAGCGCCACGGCTCACGGCGGTGTTGATGTCCAGGACCACGACTTGATCCCTGGGCGCGGCTTTTCTATGCATCTGCACGACTGTATAGTTGAGAGCCATATTCTCTGCACGGACCTCGAGCTCGAGGTTGGTGGCAAACTCGTAGTGGGAAGGTGACGTCAGCATGTAGGTGAACATACCGCCTTGGGCCAGAAGGTTCCTCGGCCATCATCAATCCTCACTTTCTTTCTTCTTCTCCACGTACTCCGCTCCAACAAAAGCACATACTTTAACGATACACGCATCATTGGCACGCCGACCTCTTGATTCTTAGATCCCTGCCCTCATTATTTATCTAGACACGCGCACCTGCCGTGCCCGCGGTCATCGCCACCACTTTTACAGATTCAGACCCATCTCGGCTTCTCCTGATTTCTCAAACGCGCAACAAGAGGGCGCATATATATCACAACTTCAGCACTTGCCATGGGTGAGGTACTTTAAAAAGTCCATACCTTTTATTTGAAAGAAAATGTGGACCACACTTGTGGATGACTTTTTGGACATCAGGCTGATTGTCTCGCCGGATTTTTTTTTGCCACTAGTTTGAAGAGCTTCGAAAAGTAGGCACCAAGCTCAGTCGCGCGGCTGAGATTGAGCTTCAAAAGAAGCAGCAACAGATCCAATATGAGGAGGCTCAACGCAAAAAACAGGAAGAGGCAAATCGACGTCGCAAGGAGGCTGAGACCCAAAAGCTCCTCCGCCAGGAACTGGAGCGGAAACGATTCGAGGAAGAGCAGCGCAAAAGGGATGCGGCGGCGCAGCTGAGGGCCAAGGAGCGGGCTCGGGAGCGAGAACGCGAACAAGAGCGAGAGCGACAGATCCAGGAAAAGGCCAAGAAACAGCGGGCGAACCCCAATGGCCCAACATACTCGAGATCAAAGGCGACCTATTCAGGCACATCATCCTCTGGATCTGCATCACGATCCATGGATGCCTTCAAGGCAAGTATCAATATAGCCGACATCACATAAGAATCTCAGAAGGAAAAAAAATCACCCATCGCTAGTATTGTTAACATGGCACACTATATCACTGTTACTTTGCTATCTGCATTTGCAATGGAACAGGCTGCGCCTCCCAAGCGACAGGAATACTCGTTTGAAGCTCTTCAAAAAATGGCCCAGCCTAACGGAGGCTCCAGCACCAAATCTCAGGATGGCACACATGACAGGAGCCGTAATGGCGAGCGAGACGAGAGGAGGACATTGACCGAGGGAGGCAGCCGTCAGGCCGCGATCGAGCGACTCAAGGTCACGCGAGGTATCAGTCCAGAGCGCGCACTTTCATCAAGCCAGTCGTACAGTGGAACCAAAATCCTGAAAAAGCGTAAGTGATATGATATTCTGGTCTTAAACAACAATACGTTCACTGTGGAAGCGACCGTGTTTCGAGGCTGACGCTTTTTACATCCATTTGTCTACTCCCCTTCAAGCCCCAGTCAAACGATCCAGCGCACCGAAAAGCGTTTTCCCGAATTTCAGGATTCCTACGAAGAATGTGAATCATGTACGGGACGCGGGATTAAAGGCTCTTCGCGATGGACCAATTGCGCTCAATACAGAAAAACGAGATAGAAGATCGGTCGAAGAGGTCACAGCTGAGTTGCGCGAGAAAGACGCCCGTCGGGATGAAAGGGCCAGGAAAATGAAGGCCATCGAGGAAGAACGAGAAAAACAGCGGCTGCATAGAGAGAAGGCGTTTCAGGCTGCAAAATACCAGAGGGCGCTCATGAGCGACGACGCGCACGAGACGGAGCGACTTCATAAGGAGATTACAGGAGAGTCCAAGACTTCTCGCAAGGCCAGGTCTGCTAGCCGAAGCCGAAGCCGAAGCCCCAGTCCGCGAAGGAGGAGTCGAAGCAGGAGTCCTGTGCGCCGCAAACGGAGCAAGAGTCCTCCTCGCAAGAGACGAAGCGCGAGCCCTGTCTCCACCAAAAAGAGGCGCTATAGCCCCGAGGCCAGAAAACGGAGCTTGAGCCCCAAGAGGAGGAGGAGTGTCAGCCCACCTCCCAAGCGGAAAATGAGTCGAGATCTGAGCGACAGAGAACGGGACCGGGATCGGGATCGGGATCGGGAAAGAGATCGGGAGCGTGAGCGTGCCCGGGAGCGAGAAGGAGACCGTGATAACAGACAGAGCAAGGGCAAAACCACCAATGGCGGTACCAAACGACGTGTCTCCCGCTCTCCATCACCTCGGCCCAAGAAGCGCGCCGGATCTCCACGCTCAAGTGGCCGTAGCCGCGGACCGTTCGAAGAGGATCTGTCTGTGTCGAGTGTGATTGCTGGGCTCTTTGGAACACGATATCGCGCACGGGTCGAGGACGAAGATCTCTCGGATGATATGGAAGCAAGGCCCGACGAGGTCTTTCGCGAGGAAGCACGAAGGTAAGACTGTTTGTGTGACCCAGAGTCATTTTAAGGAGTGACCAAGTTGCAGGCGGACTAACTTCTCTCACACATGTTTTGCTTGTCTAGTGCTCGTATTGCCCGTCAGGAGGATGAGAAGGAGGCAGAGCTAGAGCGAGCACAGGCCGAGCGCGCCCGCAAGCGCAAGCTGGAGCGCGAAAAGGAGAGAGGTCGATCTTGAATAGCGGGGGTTCTTGGGCTTCTTGGTTGAGCCTCCCTTCTTTATCCTTTGCGCGTCAACCCTTTACACATATGATATATGATAAAAGAGTTTCCTCCATATATGAAGTGGCTTTGTGTGACAAATGGCTGTGAAAGCGGGTCAAGAAAAAAGTGCCCGGTGTCAGACGCGTCACATCCACATTCTTTCCAATTACCATCGAAGTCGCACTTTAGAGCATGGACGAGCACGAGGCACAAGAACATCAGGACAGCCCCTCATCTTTATTGCCCGAAGAATCATCCAGCACAAAAGCACAGCCAATTAACAACGTCGCATCAGCTTCCGATGAGTCGATGGAGCACACTACAGAGGACGCCACATCAACTTCCACAGCCCAAGCCCTAGAACTCGAGGATGCATCCGACACAGTGTCCAAGGAGGCCGATGCACAGAGCCCTGAAGGCGCAGCACTCGACAGCATCGATGTAGACACTGTCGCTGCCCTGGAGAGCGAGACAAACGAAGAGACCCAGCCACCAAAAACTGCCGACGCTACCGAAAACGACGACTTTGGTGACTTTGGCGACTTTGGATCAGCAGAGCCAGGGTCCTTGGCATCAGCCGCAGCCCCTGGGGACAAGGTCGATGATGACTTTGATGATTTTAGTGCAGCCGATCCAACAGCGAACAGTAACAAGCACGGCGAGGAGGAGGAGGACGATGACGATGGTTTCGGCGACTTTGGTGAGGTCCAGGCGGCTGGTGCGGATGACGACGACGAATTCGGTGATTTCAATGACTTTGCAGCCGCTGGAGGAGACGACTTTCAGGACTCGGGCGATTTTGGCGACTTTGCAGAAGGCGATACCGTCGATGGAGATGATCCATTTGGAGCACAGGAACCTGCGGCAGCAGTCGAATCCCCAGCACCTGTGCCACAGCCGCCCGTCGAGCAACCCGTGGAGGTCGAGGTGTGTTGATCAATGATGTGACTCGATGAGCTCTCTTTATCCTCTCCTCTCCTCTCCTCCATCGCTCGCATGTGTGCACTGTTGCTCTGTCGTGTCCTAAAACTGCCAACTTCTGCCTTTCTTCCCCTCGATCCGCACTTGTTCAGATCGCGCCTGACTTTAGCGCCGTCAATTCTCGTCAAGTTGAAAATTATGTTCTCGATCGCCTCTCTGAATTATACCCGCTCGACGGCTCTCTGGCCGGCAGCAGCAGCGGTGATGAGACGTTGGTCAGCTCGCCACAGCTTCTGAATCCGGATCTGGACAGCATGGACACGGCCTCAATACTTTCGGATCAAGCACTGTGGACGTCGCTTTGTGAAACGTCGTTTTTGGGCGGACATAACACGGCAGAGGACGATCATCCTGACTCGGCCTCTTCTGCACCCCAGTTCCAATGGAAGCACTCTGTCTTACGAAAGGAGTATTATGCATCATTAGGCCTGGTCATCGCAAAGGAACAGGTAAAGGAGGACAGGCAAACCGCTGTTGACTACTATGTCGGACTCCTGTTCATCTTTTCTCACTCACCCTCT
>QZWS01000177.1:0-19147 GCA_004114245.1 Zoopage sp. CT-All
CCCACCCAGCACATCCCGCCGCACCCTTGTTGTGACCGTGACCGACGGTACGCGCGAGTCCGTGGTCACCGAGATATCCACCCCGACCCCGACATCCAATACTGGCGGGAGCAGCACTGGCGATGGGAGCAGCCAGGGCGGCGGCACCCAGTCGCTCATTATCGCCGGGTCCGTTGTCGGCGCCGTGATTGTGCTTTCCATCATTGGGATACTTGTGTTTCGCAAGCTCAAGACCAGCCCGAAGCGGGCCCACGGCGGCATGGGTGGCGAGCTGGGTGGTGCTGAGGGCGACGGTGCGACGCCGTTTGGTCCCGGATATGCGCCGGGCGGCGCCGGCGGCGGGATGTTTGAACCGAGCCGGCACCAGTCCGACGCCAACTTCCTGCGCAATCTCAACTCATAGCCTAATATATTTGTGAATGTACATAGCGACCAATCCCACAATCGCCGAGACTGCATGTTGGAATTTTCAAAACGCAAAAGCGCTGGCCGCCGCAGTCTGGCGCCTTTTGCTCTCCAACCGACTGCCCCGCCCGTCGGCTTCGCATCCATCACGATCCCGCAGCATCATGGAGGCGCCACACGCGACACAAAACGGCGATGGCGCCGCCGCGACCCCTGCCGCCGCCATTCCCAAGGAGCAGCACAAGTACTGCACCGCCATCGTGCGCCACCTCAAGCGCTCGCCGCACGCGCTGCCCTTCCTCGAGCCCGTCGATCCCATCCGCCTTGGCATCCCCACCTATTTTTCCGTCATCACTCACCCCATCGATCTCAGCACCGTCGAGAACAAGCTCCGCGACGGCGTCTACGTGTCCGTTGAGGAGTTTGTCGCGGATGTGCGGCTGATGATTGCCAATTGCTATAAATTCAATGGGCGCGACGCCCCCGTGTCGGTGCATGGAAGCTGTCTCGAGAAGATGTTTGAGAGCCAGCTGCGCAATATGCCGCAGATGCATGTGTCGCCCGTGGCGGTGACCGAGACTATGGAAGGCGGCGTGGACAATGTTGGGAATGTGTCGCCAAACGGCGCTCTCGGCACGGATATGCGGCCAAAGCGCGCCGTGCATCCGCCCGCGCGCGCCTCCCTGGTGCCCGGCGGCGCGCATCGGAAGAAGCAAAAAGGCGCCGCATACCAGATCCGGTTCTGCCAGACCGTCTTGCGCGAGCTCCTGCACAAGAAGCATATTGAGTATTCGTTCGCGTTCCTCGAGCCCGTCGACTGGCGCAAGCTCCACATTCCCGACTATCCTACCATCATTCAGCATCCCATGGATCTTGCCACCATCAAGAAGCGTTTGGATGCCGGGTACTACACCTCTGCGGAAGAGTTTGAGGCGGACGTGAGGCTAATGTTTCGCAATTGTTTCACCTATAATGCCCCCGGGAATCCGGTGCGGACGATGGGCGAGAAGCTGGAGGAAGTGTTCAATCGCAAATGGCGCGAGATGCCTCGGGCGCCGCCCACCCCTGCGCCTTCCGCCGCCCACCATTATCAGCAGCAGTCCTTTATGCAGACGCCAATGGCTTTCCACATGGACCAGGCCGGTGCCATCGATCAGTCCGGCGTAATTGATTTGTTGGAGCGCCAAATCTCGCTGTTCCAGTACCAAGTCAATGCGGTTCGGCAGCAGCAAGAGCAGGGCTTGGCAGCGTCGGTGTCTGGCGGACCTCGACGGCCATCCGCCAAGCGGCCCCCGCGGAAGCGACCTACAGCTGGGGCCGCATCTCGCATGGGCCTGGGCGGCGCGCTCTCATCCCCCGCACCCTTTGCCCAGCCCGGACAGATGTTTCCGCCACGCCTGTCGTTTGAGCACAAGAAAGAGCTCGTCGAGCGCATGCACGCACTACCCGAGGATAAGATGCTCGTGGCCATTGAAATCATCCGCACCTGCATGCCCCAGCTCCAGACCGAGAATGGCGAGATCGAACTGGATATTGAAGCGCTGGATGAGCACACGCTGGCCAAGTTGTACGAGCTCGCGTTTGGTCATCCGCCGTACCCGCTGAATCCAGCCTCGACGGCGACTGTTGCCTCCCGACCCGAAAAGAAGATGCGGACTAATATGGCTGATGACCAGGACTTTCAGATCGACTACCTGCAGGATAAGCTCAAGCAGTTTGAAAATCTGAATGGCCAGCAGCCGTCCGCGCCGGCTGCAGCCAATGGCGTGCCTGCTGATGGTGGGTGCCATCCTCTAATCCTGCTGATCTGTGCTGACGGTATGGTGCTGCAGCAGGGACCGAGGCTGCCATGGTCGACGTCACTGCCAACGTGTCCTCGTCGCCCAGTCCCAGCCATCGCGGATCCGAGGATGACTCGGGCGATGAAAGTGGTTAGTGATACTGCGCCAGGCGTCGTTGTCTTTGTCGCACTGCTGCACGACACGCAATTGCTTGTCTGCTGGAAAAGTGTAAATTATCGCATAGCGTGGAATAAAAATGCTTGTACCGTGCTCCTTCGCTCGCTCGCTTGCGTTTCTTATTGCTCAGGCTGACACATATGTGTTAGGGTGCATGATGGATGCGCAGTTTGACCATGCTGGTGTGTGCAGCAGACGAGCCACGAATGCCTGTCCACTGACACTTTGCTAGATTTTGCGGGGTTGGATTTTGGTGTCGCTCCAGCCGGTATGGATTTTGCACCGCCCCCTCCCCCCAAGCCAAAGCCGGTGGTATCCAATGCGCCTCCAAAAGCTGCGACAGCTGGACAGGCGATAGCAGTGCTTCAGCCGGTCTTGCAGCAGGTAAGCAGGTGTCTGAAGGTTTCATAGTTGAGCTACACGATTCTTCAGGCGGATACTGTAGACGAGGTGCCATTGAATTTGGAGTTGCAGAGGTCGATGATGTTGACGTTTGAGAAGGAGCACCGTGCTCGTTAGGCGGTGTCTGTGGCTTTGAGTGTTGCTGTTGCCTATTCGGTGTAATTGTTGATTTTTCTTGCATTCGGACCACGTTGAGTGGGACAGTGCCAGTCGGCTTGGGGGATTGAATAACCACACATAGACAGTGTGATGTCTTGCCAAGAATGGCTATTGGTATGCCCATGCCATTGTATCCTTGTTGCCATGCATCGATTAGGTACAGTGCCCTTATCATAAAGGAGGTGAGCTGTACTGCCCTGCACTTACCACAAGTAGCATTCAGTCTAGTCCATCAAGTTTGTCTGGGCATGCATGATATGCTGATGAGACCATGCTATGTGCTCAGCAAAATAAACCGCATGCAGCCATGATGTGAAATCTGTAAATTTTCTCCCCAACACCAATAGAGCCTAGTTGATTTTTCCCTCAAGAATATGCGCTATTGCTACATGCTCTCTGTAGTTAGATCTCGAAACAATCCCACAGCCTTTGCAAAACTTGCACTTAATTTTCGTCTGACCCTCTGGATTTGAGCATTAATGTCTCCAAATCTCAATCAGTGACATGTCCTCTGTATCGCAAAAGCAGCATTTGTAGTTATTCCCCCTGAGCATCTCATACTCAGGACAATCTTCATCTAGATGTTGAGTAACCATGTGCATGGGAAAAAACTGTCTTGAGTATGTGCCGCACCCTTTGAAAGGGCACAGAGCATGCTTCGTATCACGCCAGACTTCGTAGATGTTATCATCACCAGGAATTACAACTGTACGGGGAGTTCGCAGAGCACTTTTGTGGGCTTTGTAGAGTTGTTGTAAGGTACTTCTGGAACGACGTTTTGAATTTTGCTGGCTCTGATCATTCTTTGGCTCTGTCTCCTCATTTTCAGAATGGTCAGTAAGTGATGGAGAATTGGAGGGATTGGGTTGAGCTAGGGTCGCCATCACGACTGGGATAGCTTGCGCAGGCACAATTTGATGCTCCGAATCATGTCTTCCACTCTCGACGTTGAATTGCGACTGAGGAACATTGTTGTTTGCAGGGAGTGGTTGTAGCGGTTGGTCATTCCTGGCAAGCTGATTCGCCATTGTCGGCTGCTCAATGCTTGGATGCATATCGAGAAATGCCGGCTGAGGCGGCCGATAGTTGGATTGCAATCGTTTTGGATGGGGTGCTCTGCTTTCGATTCCGCTTTCTGCGAGCGTTCTTTTCCGTGAAGCACCAGCCTGTGTTGCTTGATTTTTGATGGTTTCACTCATCGGAGACGGCGTCCTTGCAGTTCCTCTGATCGGAGATGGTGCCCTTGCGGTTCCAGGGTACATATTCAAAGGCACCAATCCTGGCCGCAATCGTTGGTCACCATTGGTGGGAGGATATGGCCTCTGCAGCATTGATGATATTAATTCACGGAAAGATGGAAGGGGCGGGTGCTGCCCCGTCGATTGAGCATCCCCTGGCTGAGGGTAATTCAAGCTGGGATAAGAGGATGAGGCAACAAAGCCCACAGCAGAGATGAGCAAGCATGCAGCAGTGGCTATGAATGTAATTTCAGGAGTCTTGAGTTTCATGGAGGATGGTTCGGTGGTCGACGTCAAAGTTTTGGTTGAAAAAATTTGTTTGGCTGACCTGGCACGGCTTGGCTATGTGTCATAGCTCGTCACACAAACGTTTAATATATAAACTCGTTCGTTTCATGGTTACTCGATTTGGGGAGATGCGACGGTAGCACGAACGACTGACTCGATTCGCGCAACCGTTTCCCGATTTGGCTCACGATTCACTTCGAAGATCGGTCCGTCCACACTAGCATCAACACTTGAATGCCATCCTTGTCGCAACAACGAGCCCGCCCACGCTGCGCTGCTGCTCTCATTCCGCTCCTCTTCCTCCTCACTACATGTCCTTTTCATGAGACGGCCATTGGCTGTCCAAACCTTCCGGCCCTGCTCGCGCCAGCAACACCCTTCCAGAGTCCGCCTGCCGAGGCGCAGCTCCAGCATGTTTTCCTCGGCACCGCATCTTACTGCGGCAGTATCACGTCTCGGAGAAATTCAGCGATGAAGGGAGGTGCTGAGACTTTGGTTCGATGGCCAGGGGATGTGTATACTGTGTATGGCCGCGGTCTTATCGCGCGCTTGAATGACGACGTGTTGCACGAGGATGGCGGCAGTGCCGCGCCCCGATTCGGTCTGCCCAAGGATCCTCTATGCACCGAAACGAATACCTCACCAAAAGCATGCTCCGTGTGGATCGAGCGTGAGTTTTGGTCGATGAAAACGCGGTGGTACCGCCGAGTGTTGCTTGACGATGTGACCCTGGACGCAGATGCCAGTGTCGCGGATACAGAAATGCGGCAGCAGGCAATGGAAGTCGCGTACCGCACCGGTCTCGAGCGTGAGCCAGCCATGTATGAACCGCCGGGCAAGAGCCGCGCCCATGGGCGCGTGTTCCTGCCCACCCACTATCTCCCCTTTGTCACCCTCGATTGCTCCACCTCGGCCGCTCTGTCGCCAGTCTCTCGCCAGCCCGATTCGAGCATCCGACAAGGCTTTCGTAGCGCTCGGGAAATGTCCAAGCGCAAGATTGTATCCGTCGGCGACCTTCATGGCGATCTGTATCAAACCGCATTGACCTTCCACCTTGCAGGCATCATCGACGTCAACGGCACCTGGACTGCAGGCAACCACACGATATTCGTTCAAACCGGCGATATCGTGGACCGCGGCCACGATACCATTGCGCTGTTTGGTTTTCTGGAGCGATTGAAACAAGAGGCGTTCGAGGCGGGCGGGGAGTACATCCAGCTGATGGGCAACCACGAGCTGATGAACATTGGTGGCGACCTGCGCTTTGTGAGCCCCGAAGATGTCGCATCGTTCGGCACCATGGATGTGCGTCGTCGCGCATTCCAAGCCTCTGGGTTTATTGGCCGTCACTTATTCCGACTGCCACTGGTGCACCGCGTCGGACGAACCATTTTCGCGCACGGTGGTGTCAGCGAGCGCTTCTCCCACCATGGTATTGATGGAATCAATGGTGCCAAGGACGCGGCGATCGACGATTACGTCAAAGAGACGGACATTGCACACCAGTACGTGCGCTGGCCCTTATTCGCCGACGATGGGCCAGTCTGGTTTCGCGGGTTTGCCGAGAAGCCTGAGCCGCAGATATGTCCACAACTTCGACGCGTGCTGAATAAGCTCGGCGCCGACCGCATGGTTGTGGGCCACACGGTGCAGTTGTCTGGTAAAATTCTCGTCCGGTGCGATGCACGCTTCATCGTCACGGACGTGGGGATATCGCGTGTGTATGGCGGGAATGTTGCGAGTGTCGAGATTGTGGGGGGCAAGGTATGGGCTGTATATGCGTCCGGTCGCGAACTGATCTCCGACGGGTTTCAGTCGTGAAGGTGTGGCTGCCCAGAGATGCTGTATAAATATTATGCATGCGATGGATGAAATGCAACGGTATATATAGGGCTCTCGGGCTGTTGTCTCAACGTGTTGCATCGACCAGTCCCACCCACCATACCATGTAAATTTCGAGATCGCGACAATCCGAGCAGCATCGTGCAAACATTTTGATATTTCGCAGCCAACGTTATCCGATGAAATTCAGCCATGGCCTGCAGTTCAACGCAGTGCAGGAATGGTCGCAGCACTACATTGCGTACGCCACGCTAAAGAAGCTCATATACCAGATCGAGCGTGACATCCTGCAGGCCGAGGAGGAAGGCCTGGGGGATCACGCTCCGCTTCTGAATTCCGCCGCTCGTGCGAATTCAGTCTTCATCCCCGCGCTGGACCGAGAGCTTGAGAAGATCGTGGTGTTTTATAATGCCAGAGAAGGAGAATTCCGCGCCGAGCTGGACCATTTGGAGCACGACATGAAGGAGGCCGGATTCCTTGTGGCTGGCGAGAATATCTCGAGGTCAATGCTATTGGCGTCACCACGCTCGCGTGCTTCCGTCCTCCTCGACGGAAGCAGACTGCTATACGACGAGCCTTCAGCGGACGGGGACACCGTCTTAGCGGACTCCATTGGGATGGAGGACAGCCTCCATTCCAATCCACTCTACAACTCTATCGCACACCTTTCCAACTCTCAATCGCATGATCTGCAGCCACGGGTCGACTCGCCCACGCATATTACAGTCGCCGATGTTCGTATGCGCCTCGATTTTATCCGTCGAACGCGCGATCTTTATGTCCGACTGTGCGAGCTGCGCAGTTATGCGCAACTGAACTACACAGGATTCGCAAAAATTCTCAAAAAGTACGATAAGATCACGCGCAATCGAGCAACAAGCGTGTATATGAATGACGTTGTTCGAAAGGCCTGGCCGTTTACAGAACATGCGCGAGAGCAATTGCAGGAGTGCATCGTTGGTGTGTCGAGCATGCATGCCGCTGCTGCCGGCATATCGGATGCCCAGACAAACGCGCGCGAGCTCAGGCGGCATTTAAGGGAGCGGGTGGAATTTGAGCGAAATACAGTGTGGCGGGATATGATCGGGCTGGAGCGGAAGCATTCCGCTATTGGCCTGCGTGGGCCGAGTCCGCAGGCAGACAGCGTCGAGTATTCACTCATGGAGGATGAAATGAATGGAATGTCAAGGTTGACACCGACTACACGCATGGCGAGGGAAGGGCGTACGCGTTTTCTCGGGGCTGTCCTTCCGCAGTGGCTAGGACGACAGCTCATCTTTGCTCTACTTTCGATAGCCATGTTCGGGCTGATTATTCGGTCATCTGGCATCCTTCCCGTTCAATCTGAGCGATATTGTGCAGCGCTGCTAGTCTTTGTCTCCATGCTGTGGGCCACAGAAGTTATGCCGCTATTTGCAACGTCGCTCCTGGTCCCGTTTCTCGTTGTCATTCTCGGCGTGCTTTGTGATCCCATCACTTTGCTCCCGCTTCCAGCCAATCTCGCAGCCAGGCGGATATTCGCGGCGATGTTCAGTCCAGCAATCATGCTTCTACTGGGTGGATTTGCCATCGCTGCGGCACTCACAAAGCACATGATCGCCAAGGAACTCTCTGCTCGGGTCTTGAGTCTGGCCGGAAGTGGCCCACGGCAGCTGCTCCTAGCGTGCATGATTGTCGCCACCGTGCTCAGCATGTGGATCTCGAACGTCGCCGCGCCTGTACTCTGCTTCTCCCTTATCCACGTGGGTGCAGCGCCTTTTGCTCGATATACTGACCATGTATAGCCCATCCTGCGCACACTTCCTCCGGATTCCAGCTTTGCCAAATGCCTTATTCTAGGCATTGCCCTGGCGTCCAACATTGGCGGAATGGCTTCGCCAATAGCATCGCCCCAGAACCTTATCGCCATGGCGGTCATGCAGCCACCACCGTCGTGGGTGGAGTGGTTTGCTGTGGCCATTCCTCTGGCCCTTGCTTGTGATCTGGCAGCGTGGGCTTTGCTCATCTGGCACTATAAGCCGCCAAACCAAGCAGCTATTCATCGAATTCGCCCGAGTTCAGACCCCATTCGTGGAGTGCAGATTTATGTAGTCATCGTCACTGCTCTGACGGTGGCGCTTTGGTGCCTCGAGTCGACGATTCACGCGGTTGTGGGCGATATGGCCATCATAGCGATCATTCCGCTTGTTGCATTCTTTGGCATTGGCGTGCTGACCAAGGAGGACTTTAACAATTTCCTTTGGACAGTGATCATACTGGCGCAGGGCGGAATTGCGCTGGGAGAAGCTGTGTCGTCCAGCGGGCTCTTGCACCGAATAGCGACGACCATTCAGTCGATGGTGATTCACCACCACGTTTGGATGGTCCTTTTTATTTTCTGCGGTCTGGTCATGGTCATCGCCACGTTTATCAGCCACACCGTTGCTGCTGTTATTCTCCTTCCTGTCATCGAAGAAGTCGGGCGCGTGCTTCCCGATCCACACCCGCGGTTGCTTGTCATGGGAGCGACACTTATGTGCAGCTGTGCCATGGGCTTGCCCGTTTCTGGATTTCCGAATATGACTGGTATGTCTAGTAAACATTTGACTGATCTGACAAGCGCATGTAGCAATTATGCTTGAAGACGGAACAGGCGTCAGGTATCTGACCACTGGAGCCTTTGTCAAGACTGGCGTGCCAGCCAGCGTCGTCTCATTCCTGCTGATTGTGACCATGGGATATGCGATAATGGTATCGATTGGGTTCTGATATGCACTTGATAGGAAATACATGTCCCTTATTGCACTATTTGGCTCAAACGGGTGGATGGACAGCTCGCAATGCTTCCAGCTGACCACGGGAATTTGTCATCTCCTATGGCTGCTGGCTCCCAACACTCATGGAGAAACGACAATCACTTCCACCCAGCGACGGGTTTACTGCCGTCGATCTCGAAGCAGGGCTTTTCACGCACGAACCAGCATCCTATTCACCGCGTGGGGCCCCCGCTGATGCCGCCACCGATGCCCCCGATGGGCCAGAGGAGGCCGGCGTCGGCTACACTACATCTCGCTGGACGCTCCCCGATAAATTGCGCAATGGTCTCCGACGACGAAATCGTTCAAATAGCGCGCTACAGCAGACTGATGTGTCGCAGGATTCTGCCGAAGACGAACAGGATATAAACAGCGCTGAGGAGGATGAGCCCGAATCGTCGTCGCCCGAAGTGGTGACCCCCGATTATATTATTAACCGCACCCATGACGCATGTGTTAGACAATGACGGATGTCAACCAAAACAAGGTCGAGCGGGGCGACCCCGAATCGCGTTTTTTTAACGAGCGCGCTTTTCGTATGCAAGAATATCGCCGAATCACCCAGGACATGTCTCCATGGCGTCGACGCGCCTACGACTTCTTCGAAGGTCAAATTACGTGGCTGGTGGGCTATTGAGATGGTGGCGCTCAAGGTTCACTCTCGAGTAGGGATTCGCATTCGGTCTGCTTGTGACCTTTTGTGTGCTATTGTCTACAATCATGCTTCTGGTCGAATCGTTGCCACAGTACCAGGAAGTGGAGCATCCGATACAGAAGGCTCGGTACTCAGGCGCTATCTCGCTCATCATGGTCTCACTCTGGAATGTAGAAAGGTCACGGATATATTTTGCATGGCTGTGTTCACCATCGAAATCGTGGGAAGAACGTTTGCTGCGCCGAATCGATGTCGATTGCTTCTCGGTTTGTTCATTCCAACAGAGTTGACGTCGTTCAAGCCGTGCTATTTAGATCCCTTCAACTGGCTCGACGTGATAACAACTGTGCCCTACTACATCGACGTCTTTGCCAGCGGCACGGGTGGAGAATATCTTCGCTTCCTACGCCTGCTTCGACTGCTGCGTCTCGTCCGTGGGGTCAGCCCGATCCACTTCTCTGTCGGCATGGAGGTACCACTTGCCCGTCGGTCCAGCACTCTGACAGCATTGCTTACTAGGTGACAGCGCGAGCTGTAATCCAAAGCATTCCGCAGATCATCTTTATCCTCATCTATATCCTTATCTGCGTCATCGTTCTTTCATCGTTTATGTTTGTCGTGGAACAGGAGTGGTTTGATAAGACAACGGGCAAATGGATGAGAACGGTGAACGGCGAAACGGAGATTAGGTGCGGCATCAATCCATTGTTCCGCATGCCCATACGTTATCTAGTCCATACCAGTCCATACCAGGAACGTTCTATTGGGCGGTTGCAACGATTACCACCACCGGCTACGGAGACAGTGTCCCGATCACTGCATGGGGCAAGGTCATCGCTGCCATCACCATGCTGTTCGGTGTGATGGTATGTTATCAGCATCCACCCTTGGTCGCCAACTGAAAATCACAATCAACAGGCTATCGCTCTGCCTACATCTATCCTTGGCTCCAACTTTGCACAGGAGTGGCAAGTCTACTCGCGAATAAAATTCCAGCAGCAGTTCTCATCTGCGAGTCAGCATTCCAAGTATCTTTCAGCAATGTTCGTGGGAAGGAAGTCGGATCGTATTAATGCGTTGAAAGAAAATAACGATGCACTGCTCAGCGTCGTTCTCGAAATGCAAGAGCGGCTTGCTGAGGTCAGCATCAAGTGCTGGCATAATGGACGAACTGATCACTGATAACAGATTCGTCCACCCAACTACTACCATCTCTATCGCAAATTCCGTCGCAAGTACAAAGAATCGCAGCAGCGCGTGAGCACGCTGGAATCGGAGTTTTTGCGAATGCGGCACGAGTTTGAACGACCGAGCAATGGGTTCGCGAGTGGAGCCATCGAAGGCGCCTCCCATAGCGCAGGCCCATTGCCATTTTCCCCGCTGAGAAAGCTGCTCCGGCCGCAAAGGCAGTCAGTTACGAGCATACCAAGCACGCAGAATCACGTAGAAATGACCCGCAGATATACTTCCCCCGGCGATTTAGGCCAGCACCAAAGCTTTGTGCTGTTCGATGACCGACCCAAGGTTGTCAAGCTTCTTGATCGATTCTTGTCCACGATATCAAGCAAGAGCCGCAGCGACTCTATGGCATCATTGGAGCGACGGAATAATTCTTCTTATCTCGAATCGGTGGAGACAACGAAAAGCGCCTCCCCGGCCTTTCCCTGTGATCGATATATACTGAGGGCCAGACCTGGAGCGAACATATCTGCAGTGAATGCTGGCTCGGCTCGGCCACTTCGAGCATCGATCCCATCCTCATTTTCGCATCTTGGTAGGCTGGACTCGCCCACGACACTTCGACGATTTCCACCTCTTACTGACAACAGGAGCTCGACGCCCGCACCAACAAGTCTTTCCCCGACTCTTTCCCCGACTCCTTCCATACCAAGCACGACACCGCCGGCGTCGGCTACCCTCCTCTCCCAGCCTACTGATCGTCAAAGTCAATTCGGGACATAGGGTGATGTGCGCATCTGCGCCTGTGATGCTGTTAATTAACTGTACGTATGCATATACATTCTCGTCGTTGCTCGCATGTTGAGACGCATATCTCAGTGTGGTTGAAGTGTAGTCGGGCTGACCGGCTGTTATTTTAGTAATTTCTATATGTTTGAATGCCCGCGGATGCATGCAGCAATAGAGAATTTGCGCAACACCATTCCGGTAGCCATTTCATTAGCTCGGCCTGCCTGCCTCATTGGAGCGGCCGCTCAATTAGTGGCCATTCTGCTAGCTATCGAAATTGACCAACCCAAACACCCAGTGCATCGTGATTGGGCACCTTACAAAGCCGACGATCACAGAGGAGTTCAAAAAGGCGTTCCAGCAACTGAGGCAGCCGGGGGAGTTATGTGGCAAGCCCGCCCGACGGATAATCTGCCGGGATGGGAAGACGAGCGTCGGCCGTTTTCAGATCATTTGACAGGTGAACGGCTGGCCTCTTTCAGGAGGGTTCAATTCCCTCTCGCGTGCTACCTGCAATCGATGGTGAAGGGGCGCAGGAGCAGGGCGTCGGTGGTTATGTGACTTCTCGGCGATCTGCTTGCTTCCTCTTGTGAGTGTCACATTGTGACAGTCACTTTTAATATATCCTGATGGTTTTCCCAACACCATCTGGTGACGGCTACACTGCCATTGATCTCGAAGCTGGAGACAAATCGATAGATACTGCACCGTGTCTGGAGCGTTTCGTCGACGATGCCTTGGATGACGACGATGAGAAGAAGCCGGTGCTGACAAAGATGCACAAGCACTGGTCGCTCCCAGGGCATCTCCATACTACTTTCCGTCGGCAACCTCGCACAAGCAGTATACCCGACCAGTCGCGCGAGATGAACGACGGTACGGACAGCAGTTCTGATCGGGCTGATAATAACAGCAATTCGCGATCTCCCTCCCTCGATAATGTACCGACTGCACCTATCCGCTGCTAGGTGTAATATTACTGCTAGAACGAACTGGGCGCCGTTGGAGTGATTGCAGATCCGGAACAGCACGAGTCGCATTTTGTCAACGAACGAGCCTTTCGTATGCGTGAATATCAGCGCATTACCGCCCAGATGTCCCCTTGGCGTCGACGCGCGTATGACTTTTTTGAAGGCCAAATTACATGGGCAGTGAGCTCTGCCAGCATCTGAGAATCGACTCTGATTCGCCTTTCAGGGATTCTGTTTTGGCCTGCTGGTGCCCTTCTGCGTTATTCTTTCCACCGTAGTGTTATTGGTGAAGTCACTGCCGCAGTACCATGGAGAAAACAATCCCGTGGAGCAGGTTCAGTGCGTTTAGGTTATATGCGTTGCATTTCTGACGCGGTGCTCGATAGGCAGATCACTGATATCTTTTGTGCCATCGTGTTCACTGTAGAAATTATCGGAAGAGTGTATGCTGCACCGAATCGACTTCGATTGCTGCGCAGTAGGCTAATCTAATGTTGCAGCATTTTTGACATAGGCTAGACCCGTTTAACTGGCTCGACGTTATCACTACGATTCCGTACTATGTGGAATTTTTCGCCGACGGAACCGGCGGCGATTATCTTCGCTTTCTTCGGCTAGTTCGGCTGTTGCGCATCGTGCGTGGAGTCAGTCCTATTCATTTCTCGGCTGGTATGGAGGTAGTTTCCGCTCGTTCTTGCTAGTCAACTAATTCCCAATCGCAGGTCACAGCGCGAGCAGTGTACCAGAGCCTGCCGCAAATATTTTTCAGTCTCGGCTACATTATCATTTGCGTTGTTGTACTCTCGGCGTTTATGTTTGTCGTCGAGCAGCAACAATTCGACGAAGCAACTGGGCAATGGGTTAGAATGATCAATGGGAACTGGCAAGTTAGGTAGGTCGACAGCATCTGCTTACTTGCAGTACTTACACGCCTGCTCAGTCCGTATCAGTCCATTCCTGGCACGTTCTACTGGGCGATTACAACTGTCACTACTACGGGGTATGGCGACAGCGTTCCCATAACGGGCTGGGGCAAGCTTGTTGCTGCCATTGCCATGTTGTTCGGTGTCATGGTACACTGTCGCTATCAATTGCCTGCGACGACAACCTGTCTATGTTAGGCTATTGCGTTGCCTACGTCCATCCTTGGCTCGAACTTTGCCCAAGAATGGCAGGCCTACTCTCGCTTGAAGTTCCAGGAGCGTTATATGCCGACTGGACAGAAGACCACCAGTGCTGCAATTTACACCGGTACCAAAACGGAACGCATCAAAGCTCTCAAAGAGCAGAATGAGGCGCTCATGGATGTTGTTGTCGAGACTCAGGAAAGACTTGCCGAGGTTGGTACTAAGCATGGTTGATTATTGTGGCCTTAACTTGATAGGTTCGACCACCAAATTACTACCACATGTACCGCGAGTTTCGCCGGAAGTACAATGAGGCTAGGCAGCGCAACGATGAGCTTGAGGCCGAGCTTTTTCGCTTACGTCAATCAACCTTTACCATGTCCAACAGTGCTGCTCCCAGCGACGATGATGACGACGATGCAAAATCCTTTATCATACCGTTCAAGAAACTCATGCGACCACGACGTCAAACATCCGCCAGCCTGTCGCCCATGTCACCCCCGTCGAATCCTTCTCAATTAATTCGTCGCAAGAGCAGTGCATTTTTGGAGGAACGACCAAAGACGGCTAAATACGTTGATCGCCTCCTCGCGACCTTTGCCGGAAATGACGCATCGGCCGACAATAGCACACTACCAAGCCATGGAATATCGGAGAGCAAGATACCGCGTGCATCTCGCCAGCGAAGTTACTCTGAGGATTATCGCGGCTCGGGATCCCCAATGGCGCCGATGCAATCGGCCGGGTCACTGCAAGCGCCGATTCCAACATTGGTTATACATTCGAGTGGGTCGAGCACGGCTATTAATTCCCAGCGACAACCACCAGTGATTTTGGAGCCGTCGCCAGAACCGCCAAATGCAGCCGAGAGTCAGTCTGCTCAAGTAGCGCGACAGCCATCGGGGGCTTTGCTCCTTCCTGAACCGAGTAGTCGACCTCGACGCAATTCGGCCAAGTAACGGAGTGACTGTATATATTTCCAGCATTTTGCATACGCTTCATACGCTCCATGCCCCCACTCATCCGTGGCTGTTGATATTTATTATATATGAGGGCAGCTAGGATGAGCGCTGAAGGACTACGCAGAGGCATACCGGCGCCCGGGCTAGTGCTTCTATGGCAAGTTGGTCGCCATGCCATGGGATTAGATGGCTAAGGGATAGTAGTAGGTGCCTAGTCATGCCATCAATGCATGAGCTTGATGCAAGTCTTGTGACTATGCTAGAGTTATTGATCAGATTTTAGCATTTAAGGTTAAAGTGTATTAGGACGTTGAACACCTGTTGGTTGCCACATGGCGAGAGGCAGCAGGAGCAGCAAAAAATCCACAGTGCAGCTGGCGGGAACCATCACCACAAAACTATTCGCCGAGGATCGATAGTCCTCACTGCCGATTTCCCTCGGCTTCGCCTTTAGTCGTCGTCCGTTCCGGGAATTCACATATTTATACCCAAGCTTCCCATGTCCTCGGATGGCTTCAGTGCTATCAAAGTTGAAGCTGGGTCATCTGCTGACGGACTATCTCCGTTGCGCGCCGATGGCGGGTCGGCTGCAGGTGCACAGCGCCCAAGCACCAGCCATCGCGTTATGTTTTCCCCTGATGTCGGCCGATTAAGTCCCCGCGAACCACCACGGATACCGGCTATGCTTAAAGACAGAATAAAGGGAGCCGGGAAGCGGAGCAGCGCGTTGCCGAGCGTCTCTCGTTCTGCCAACATGCCGCCCTCTCCCCTTAATAATTCGGATTCGTCAATCCTGCCCACGTTTGAATCAGACGAAAGCGGAAATTTCGAGACAGAAAGATCGGGGAACACGTCGTCGTCAGCGCCTTTGCTAGAGGCAGCATTTTGCGCTACTTCATCGCATTCTGACTCCTGATGCTAGACCGACTTGGAGTATGCTGCTCCGGATGCTGGTCTTGCGCTCGCAAGATTCCCAAGCATGAATACATATCAGTCCGAAAGGTTTCAGCGCCTTGCTCTCCATCTCTCACCTCGGCAGCGACGAGCGTACTTGTTCTTCGATGCCCGTGTCGGTCCAGCGGTTCGTTTTGTCACAATCCCGTACTTGTTTGCAACTGTTGATAGGCTGTGGCATTCGGGCTGCTGCTGACTCTTTGCATTTTGTTGTCGTCGATAGTTATGATGGTCGAGTCACTGCCCGAGCTGCAAGGTAATATAACCGAGGTCAGGGGAGCAAGGTAGCTATCAGCGCAGCATTGGTATTATGCTGATGGCGATGAAGATTTATCATCGACTGCGTGAGTCTTGTGGTATTCACCATTGATCTCTGCGGAAAGTATTATGGCTCGGCAAACCGTGCCAAGTTCTTCCTAAGTTCGACATCATCACGTCCGACTGCGCATTGCTGATGACTGCATTTCCCAGAGCTATCAACTTGGGTGGACATTGTATCCACAGTTCCATACTACGTTGAGCTGTTCGTTGATCCGAATTCAAGTTTGTTCCTTCGACTTCTTCTTTTGCTCCGTTTGCTCCGCCTGGCTCGTGGCGTGACGTATATTCATTTTTCCGTTTCCATGCGTGTGGGTTGCTATGCTTGTTTCCATCGACGTCTGATTGTTGCCTTTCAGATCACCACCAAAGCCATCCTTACAAGTCTGCCGCAGATCCTATTCATTCTTGGCTACATCATGATCTGCGTCGTGGTGCTTTCCGCGATCATGTTTGCCGTCGAGTTGGACCGGTTTGATCCAGAAACTGGAAAATGGGTTCGCTACGTGGATGGAGGCTGGCGTCCAAGGCAGGGCGCCATGTCATCGAAGGCCTGCAATGATGACCGCTTCCTAGTCCCTTTCAGTCCATTCCAAGCACATTTTACTGGGCGATAACCACTATCACCACAACGGGCTACGGTATGCCTCTTGTTTACGTGCATAGTAACTGACGAAACATCGCTAGGCGACAGCGTACCCATAACTACTGGTGGAAAGGTGGTTGCATCAATCACTATGTTGTTTGGTGTTTTGGTACAGCAGTCAGCATAGGTGTCATGATTGACAATCACTGTAGGCAATTGCTCTTCCTACATCCGTGCTTGGATCGAACTTCTCGCACGAGTGGCAGACATATACGCGGTCGAGGTACAAGGAGATGCATGCCGCAAGCCATCATACCCGTTTACATCGACCACCTAATCTAGCTGGCTCGACATCAGACGAACAACTCAAAGCTCTGAACGAGCGAAATACGACCTATTACAGTTTTATCTGCGAGCTGCAAGATAGGCTGTCGGATGTAATCCTTGACAGATTTCTTCATTTGTTGACGTTTTGCATAGATAAGTCCACCTGACTATTACCGGTTGTACCAGATGGCTACAAGCCAGCGGGATGAAGCACTGGCAGAAGTAGAGCGCCTTCGTCGTGATTTGACCGAACAGCGATTGTCGGATCGAAAAGATAAAGGCAGGATGGTTCACTTCCCTGATGTAAAATCTGATGTTTGCCTTTTAGCAAGGAATCCCATGAAGTTTACTTTCCGAAGACGGAAGTGACATGAAGTGCCATGAAGTAGCATGGAATTTCGACCCGGGAAGCCGTAGCCTTGTATGATTGTAGCGTACTGCAGCAGTGCAAATTTATATACCACCGATTGCACTTGCTCTCGTCAGTATACAGAAAGAACGGCTTTGATGCACTGACAACCTAAAACACACATCCATCCCATACGCCGTTGTCCACATTATGCAACATTGCGCCTTCAACGCCCGGCCATATCCAAGTCGTCCATTGTCACCTGCGCAAACAACTTCTGGTACTCTGTATCGTCGGTAGCCGTTTCCCGCATCGCGCCACTGTTCTTGGCCGATGCCTTGACGAGCGATGCTGCCGTCTGAAGGCTTGCACGACGGAGCATGCCCTCGGGCGGCGGGGTGCGGGCTGAGCTGCCGGCAAGCACTGCAGCCGCGACCAGCTCCGGATCTACACCATCAATGGTAGCACACGCACACAATGTTGGTCAGCACGTTCGATGTAGGGGCCGCGATGGCATATTACCTGCTTCGACCACTGAAACGTCGACGGCGGCAGCATCGGCGCTCGCGCTCAGCCATCTGCTGATCGCCTCGTGTGGCGTCAGCTGCCCAGCCCCGGATACAGCATAGGATGGTACGGCAATCGGGGTCAACGACTGTGTCTGCTGCGAGTGTGGCTGAATCGGGTCGACATCCGTCACCTCCCAGCCATGGTCCATCAGGCCGGCAGAGATCGACCCCGATTGCGATCCCAGGCCGTGGATCTTGATCTGGTGCGTTTTGAGATTGCCAAGTTGGTTGAACGACTTGTTGCACCCTTCCACATCGCACTTGTACGGCCGAATGCTTGTGTGGATACGCTCGTGCGTTCGAAGGTTGCCCAGCTGGCTGAATCGCTTGTCGCACAGTCCGCACTTGAATGGCTTCTCGCCGGTATGGCACCGTTCGTGCGTTCTCAGATTCCCCAGCTGCGTGAAGCTGCGATTGCACTCTGGATAGCCGCAGATGTAGGGCCGGTGTCCGGAATGCGAGCGGTTGTGGATTTTGAGGTGGGCAAGCTGGGCAAAGGTCTTGCCGCAGCCCTCCGCTTCGCATTTGAACGGGCGCGGGCGTTCCTGACGTTCCAGGCGACGAATGGCAGTGCCGGCAAGGTGGCGCGCGACTTCGACCTCGAGGCTTTCGACACTAGCCTCGCTGTTGAGTCTGCGACGCGGAGATTTGGGAGAATCGGCGCTCGATGCATCGGACATGGCTGCTCCAGCAACGGCATACAGGAGCGCATCAAATGAGATTTTCCGGGCGCGTTGCTGCGCGTCCTCTGCGGCGGCTACGGCCGACTGACGACGGCGAACGCTGCGGACTGCCATCATCGCGTGGGCAAGCGCGTCCCTTCCGAGAGTTGCCGGCGCAGACTTTCCCAATTGACTGCTCGGGGATCTTGGACCAATATTCCTGTCAGAGTCATCATCCGAGAAGCTGACCTCCATATCGATTTCACCGCCGGCCTGCAGAGACGGATAGCTGGAGGTCGCGCGCGGTGTCGCCGCGTGCATGGTCTCGTCGTCTGAGAAGTCCAGAAACCGTACGTCTTCGTCACAGCTCGCATCCGCTCCACGACCGCCCCTATCGACATCGTCTTGAATCCCTTCGCTATGCATCTCGGCATCATCGTCGCCATCGCTCAAACCGGTGCGGGGCGTCGGCAGCTGCGCCAGCGCCTCCATCATAAGTCCATCTCCGCGCGACCTCCTGCGGTTCACCACGCGACCCACCTTGCGCGCCAGCATCAGCGGCGACATGCTGGTGGTGGGGGGCAGCTGCCGACACCCCGCACCGGTTTGAGC
>QZWS01000178.1:0-19003 GCA_004114245.1 Zoopage sp. CT-All
AGATTGTCACGCGCGAGTGTACAAAGGCCGACGATGGAGTTGCCAAAGTGTGCGTGGTTGTATATGAGCCACCTAGGTGGGAGGTAAAACTGCACAGCGTGGAGCAGGGTCGGACGTTCCTTCTGCCATCGTTTGTAGATATCTAAAGCACAGGGAGCCGCTGTCGGGCAGCGCCAGGCTGTATTTGTCATATCAATCATCAAATTTGACTTGCATCTGCAGCGTCCATGGTTCCCTTCACCTACGCGCCATTCTTTTTGCTAACTACACGTGGTTGGGGACGGTCTCGCTGTGTATAGCCTTTTACCGGCCCTGAACGAAATAAACGAGCACTATCACCAGCCGGCGTTCCAAGAACACGAGGAATATCACTGGTCGGTTTTCCATAAACAATGGCAGGATAGTATTCCATAATAGGTGTTGGAGGAGGAGCGCTTGCTTTGTTCGGCCTGTTTTGCAAAGTTCGTTTATCGGGGTCAGAGATCGGATCCCTGTGATCAGTAGTCGCAAAATTGCCACGGTTCGGATATGCCGGCTTTCCCATACCGTGCTGTAAACGGTCGACTTTATTGGTGTCCAGCTCCTCCTGGATCAAATCTTCGACAGTGGGAGAGAGAGGCTTTTGGGAAGCAGCCGCAAGGGTGTCACTTCCCAGATCCGCCCGATATCCCTTGCTGGGCTTTGAGAGGTTGACTTCCTCGGTTTCCAGCTCCTCCTGGATCAAATTGTCGACAGCGGAAGAGAGAGGACCGCGGTTGGAAGTCATGCCAGGACTAAGACGACCGTGGCTGGAAGGCACACCAGGAGTGAGAGGACCACGGCTGGCAGCCACACCGGGAGCGCCAACACCAGCAGCGAGGCAGGCAGCGACGACGAACAGGGCAGAGGTGGTAATTGATTTCATTTGAGATGCGGTTTCGATGCGCGGATGCTGCGTGCGTGATGGATGTGATGGATGTGACGGATGTGGAATGGTGCAGATGATGGTGGAGATGCAAAAGGGCGACAGTCCTTCGGTTTGCTGCCCAGCAGCATGCATATTTTAATGATTTCGGTGCTTTCTACTTTTCGTCTGCACTACTGAGGATATCTCTGTACTTGCTGTACTTGCTGTTTACCTCGTCTAACAGTCCGTTGTACAAATGGTCCGAGTTGCCTGACTTGCTCGATTGGTCCAAATTTGTCAAGGTATGAGGGGTGACATACTCTCGCACCTCGCCATTTTCATCCACGTATGAAGTAGACTGTGACTGGGGCGGAGGTCGTAAATCGAGTTTAGGCAGATTCGTGGGATTAGAACGAAATTCTTCGCGTGGCCGAGCGCGATTTCGCTTTGGCGGGTCATATGTTAGGGCTTTTGTACTGGCTTTGAGGACGGCTGTTTTACCATCGGCACTGCCCAGCACGCGGTCGTTTCCAAGGATGGTCGAGACAGGATTGGGATCGTGTGTGGTTACCGTTTTGTCCAGGATATCATCCAAAGACTGGACCGTGTACGGCGCAGTATTCGCCGGATTCGCCACAATGCGCTTTCTCGGTATTTCAGTGGGCTGTGACTCGGTCATTTTTGCGCCATTGGTATCCGACTTCTTGTTGGGCAGTCCCCTCATTACCGTCGGTGCAGAATTTGACAGAGGCTGCTTTGACAGTTGATCATGGGTACTACCTATAATGTTAATCGGCGAAGTCGGACCGAAATTCTGTGCATGGCGCCGCTCAGCAAGTCGTTTCGTTGGAACCATGGGAGGGATGAGCTGTCTTTCATGAGAGGCATGTGCGGTGCTAGCGAGGAGGGCAACAGCGCCGATCAGGGCGCAAATGGCGATGGATGCGTGCATGGATGCGGTGATATTTCTGATGGCGGCGGAAGGCAGCGGAGCAGTGGTGGGATGCAAGCAATGATGACGAGGGTCTCCTGGTGGTCTGAAGAAAAAAAGGCTATTCTTGGCCATGCCATCGGGCCAAGTATAGGGCCCTGGTGCTGGGCATTGTGTAAATTTATGCCTGAAAGCTCCAGGCTGCTAGGACCTGCATTATGAGAGGCTGTTTGCATTGGCAATATCTGTGCCATGATCTGTTCCACCTCTGCTTCTCCTTCTCCTTCCCCTGCTGTGTACAAGATCCCAAGACACAATATACAATATATTCTTAGAACAAAATGCACTGCTTAGGAGTAAGTCGTGGTTATATAAGTTGCCAAACGTACTTCCCATGGATAACTATGGCTGAGCTGGTCGGTTGCTCAGCTGAAGATGACATGTGACATGCGCTGACTTGCAGCCCCTGCAATTGGTCAAAGTTATATTTCACCATTTTAAACCATGCTTAGCAGCGAGATCGGAACAATGGGTAGAGGAGCTCAGTGGAACGAATAAACAGAACGCTTCGGATTCAATTCAGGCTTACACACTTCCTACACACCGCCGTCAATCACAAACACCATGCCGTTTCCAGCGCTATCCATGATATCCTTGACACCGGGGGCCGTTTCCCCACCAAGCAAGCCAACCCCGGCCCCGCCGCCACCGTCCCTTGCCAATGCCAGTGCCGCCATCACATCGCCGCCCATCACCGCCGCCTTCTCGGAGCCAGGCGGGTGCCATCGCACCATGCTCCCATCCAACGCCCGGCCCAGCAACTCGCTCCCATCGCCGGCGTTATTCACAAACTCGGTCTCGGGCTCCACAATCATCCGACGCAGCATCGCCGCCTCGTCCCTCGAGCCTGCGCCGCCTGAACCGCCTGCACCGCCTGCAAATGCTGCCGCGGCGGCAGAGTCCGTGGGAGCAAGGACGATGAGGTTGCGCGAGTCGTCGCGGAGGATGGCGGCAATGTCGGGATGGCGCCGCACGATGGCACAGAACTGCGATAGTCGAGAGTCCCCGGCGAGGGCGTCGAGCACGGTGGGGCTGGCGTCGGTCATGGCGGACAAGGCGGTGGCGGCGAGCAGGAGGAGGATGGCAGCAGGGATGAGAAGGCGATACGCCATAGTTATCAGCGATCAGGTGTTGCCATACGGGCGATGGAGCATACACCCGCCACGCACAAACCTAGCAGCGGGGCCCTCGATCGTACCCAATGGGTAGTAAAATACTCTGAAGATCATGGTGGTGGCCCCGAGACTCTCGAGTCTTGTTGGAGGGCTACGGATGCCCAGGCGTGATAGTAGCAATGTCATGTATATGCATCGCAAGCAGATGCTATCAGGATAAGAGGGACTTATGTGCATTTTAGATATTGCACACTATCAGATTCTATTGCCTTGCTTGCATGAGCCTGCAAAGATAATTGCTGCCACACTGCCACATGGCTGTTGCTTAGTTAAACCATGCCAGAAGGCACGGAAGGCAGCTCAATCTTTTTCTCACCTCTCACCCCCTGTCTCTCCGCTCTCAACAACCACATATTCCCTTGAAAGCATTCAGCACCACAGCAAACAAAACCCTCTCTTGCCATGAAATCTCTTGCCACCTCCCTGTGCATCCTTGCTCTGGCTATACTAAGCATGTGTGACGCCCGGGCAGATTTGGGGCTGGAGGCAGCAGACAATGCAAGGGCTGGGGGGGTGACAGGGCTGAGGCAGGGCTGAAGGCAGGCTAAGGGCAGGGGGGGAAGCTGGATGTATTTGCGGGGATACACTGGTGTTGACTCGGATGGGTCAACCTTGGCAGAGAGGACGGCCGTGCCGCCCTCATTTGTACTATCTCTGTCTAACCAAGCTAGTCCTGGTGGACTCCTTAGACTGCGGTTGTTGTAGCATGTATGCTGTATTAGATAGCACATTAGTTTTCTGATAGAGGGGTTAGAGTAGTAGTTGTGGAGCAAATAGATAGTTGAAAAGCAGTCTCTTTTCTATTTACAATAATACATTAAGTTCCACAGATCCTTGGTCTCCCCTCTACCTTCTCTGCCACTCTCCTCTTCACCATCCTCACAGTAATCTTTTTTCTATCCCTACTTGGCTTGAAATATAACAGATTGCCAAAGGATCCCCTGGCCTGTTGGGGCCTTGTAGCACAAAGCTTTTATTGTGTATAGTTGTGTGAAGAGTAGATGCCAGTCAGTGCTGGTCTTCAGATGTGGGTTGGGAGAATGTCCTATGGAACAAGATGTCTATGTGGTGCATGGCCATGACAGGGGTTGTGACTGTGCTTTTTTCTCTTTGGTGTGTTTTCCAGGACCAGGAATACGTAGACTTCCATCATATTCCTGCCCAAGTCCCTTTCACATCCATGAGTATAACAGTCTATTTGTCAGACTTGGCATATACACATTTCTTTTATATTTCTTTAAAACCTTTTAGAATATTTTAGAAGATTCCATACAATAATTTCTATGGGCAATAATCCTGAAATTACTTTGTAGTATAGCATTTAGGACCAAGCTATTAGAAGAAGTACTGATATTGAATCCCAAGTAATAGATCTTAGGAATTACTAGAGGTGTATGACTGGGTGGGTTTTTTTCTACATCTAATCAGACACATCATCCCAGGCAGGATATTTTATGGTGAGGTGGGGTGGTGTATGGGCAATGCACCCACAGTGCACTGTGAGATGCTGTGTAATCAGGTAAATGTGGTGAGGTGGGGGTGGTGTGTGGGCAATGCACCCGCGGTGCACTGTGGGACGCTGTGTAATTGGGTAAATACAAAACAGTCACTACTAAATTAATTGCCGCTCCACAGGTATTATCCTCTAGCACTTTGCATATTGCTTAGTTGATTATATTGTATTACTGTGTAACACTGAATTTATCTCTCTCTGCATCATAAAACCCAATCCTCTTATGGCATACTTCTTATTCATCTAAATGCCTTTAGCATTGTGCCTCCTGCTTTGATCAGCTCTTCCCAAATGAATTGCGAATTGATCTCTCTTGATCAGCTCTTTTACCTAGCAGTGCCTAGCATTTATATATGGAGATATAGAGTTTGATTTAATTTGAAATGGGAATGCTTAACACCAGGTATTATGATGGATCCTGGTAGAGTAGTTTAATTTTTCTTTACGCAATAAACATATGTTACACCTACCTTCTTTGCACTCCACTCTGCTCTGCCCACCCCTAGGCCTCCCAACCTGGGTAGGCATGCCACTTGACTGTTTCAAAATAATTAAGGCAGGCACCTAAAATAAACAGCCCAGGTCAATACTAAATTGACCATTCACGCAATCAAAGTAAAGGTAAATAAAGCAATTGGGAGCATATATTCACAGCCTGGCAAGACGATCATGGCAACATTGGGTCCTACTCAATTGGGGCATAGTCCACGTACGCGTAGCATAGCTTGGAGATATCGAAAAGATCGCCGACTGTGACGGACGGGCTAACGTTGATGAGCTTGTCGGTGGCGGCGCCGCCATAGGAAGCAAAGTTCTGGGCCTTCGCCTTTTGCCACTGGTTGTAAAATCTGTCAATGTTGGCCTGCTGGAGCCAGAAGATGGGGCTACACAACGTGGATGGTGAGCACCTTCAACGAGCAAGGCGACATGGGTAGACTCACTCGTTTGCCATGTAAATGGAGCCCATATCACCGCCGATGCCAAGAGTTCTATAATCGAATAATGAGAGGAAAGCGGTGGACAGCGCCAGTAACTTGCATGGGCTTCCAGAAGGACAGAAACGAATTATATGACTGGGCGGTTGCCACGGCCCTACTGATGACGTCGACGCTACGAAACGGCTGCAAGGAATCGCCTCCGTTCCAGTCGCGGCTGAGACAATGTCCTTGATCGCTACCAGGCATGGGGCGCCAGTCCTTAAACATACCGGTGGTAACGCACTTCAGCGTCGTTGGGGATCCATCCCTTGAGAACCCGGTGACGGTCTCTGTCCTGGCGCCATTCCCACCAAAGGCAGTGGCGTCCCACACGGGCGCCGTTTCCGGAGCCTGACTGTCCCAATCCCAACTCCAGTACGGCAGCGCCATGGGCCGATCCGCCAGGGCCTGCAGCTTGCGTTCGAATTCACGCAGGAACCAGCGCTGCCAGACCAAGTACTGGGTTGAGGTGGGCGGGGGTGCGCCGCCGAGCAGCTTGGCCAGATTGTCGTAGTCGCTCATGGTTTTGGGGCCGGCTGGACGAGCCTGGAGCTTTTTGACGAGCAAGATGAAATAGGTTTGGTCGTCGGAGGACAGGGAGCGCCACTCTTGGCGCTTCCTGATGCCAAACTTGCAGGCCGGGAGGGATGAAGATGCGGCGGCGCTGGGAATGAGCGCGGCACCCGCGGAGAAGAAAGTAAGCACGAGAAGGGTGGAGGAACGCATTGAGAATAGTGGCGAGCAGATACAGTGGCGGAGAGATGGCGCTGGAGGAGCAGTGGAGGGAGGAGGACTGCAGTCGGACTGGTGACCGTGCCAGATGAAATCGACAAGTGCCTCCACGGCCACCACTGCAACGGCGTTCCCAGCAGCACATGTTCCAGCCTCGTAGTAATACGGCCCGCTTAGGCACTGCATATACAAGCTGCCTGTTCGACAATGCAGGCAAACTAGTCGGCAGGCAAACTAGTCGGCAGGCAAACTAATCGACAGGCATCGCATTCCGCGGCAGACACTACGCTGCTCCAGCACACACCACGCTCCAGCACAACACACACCATCCATGGCCGCAGCGAGCATATCGCGCCGTAGATGCAACAGGCACAGCACTTGACATTGTAATGCGATTTCGATGTCACAGACTAATGAGACACGTACGGCATCGTATCTGCCGCCACGCCAATCAAGAATGCGTTTGATCTACACCTCCACACACTTCTTCCCGATCCGCGTCGGCTGGGAGAGACAGCGGCGACGGGATGTGCGGGCTGCGGGGAGATGGAGAAAAAAACATGGGCAGCAGTCTCCGGCCCACACATGTCCAGGCAGCCGCGGACGTTTCGCAAAAAGACTGATGCCGATCGAGACTGGGACGATGGTATTGCATGCAGGCATTGCCGCGCTTCTAGTAACATTCTCCGTGCGCTAGATGAGTCGACGCGCGGGCCTGCGCCGTCCGAATCCGCGACGCTCGTTCCCGACGAGGCCGATCACGGCGTCCACCCCGACGGCACCGACAATGTCGCTGCCCCCGAAAATGGCGCCGACGAATACGATCGGGATATAAGGGAGAGAAACGAGTTTGCGGAGCGCCTGAGGCTCCGCGACAAGGACTCGACCAAACGCGTACGTCGCCCCACCGCTCGCTGCTGCTGACGTCGCCATATAGCTCATCGAGGATCGGTCGTTGCAGGATGATGCCCGTTCCGATTCGGACGCAAAGCGCCGACGCTTGCTCGCGAATGACACGGCTCTGCGGGCTGATGCCCTCCCGCAACTCCGCGAGCGATCTCGCCAGGAATACCTCAAGCTCCGTGAGCAGCAGCAAATCCTTCTCCTCGAGCAGCGCATTCGAGACGAGGAGACGCTGTTTCGTGACGAGCGGCTCACGGCTGGAGAGCGGCAGAAATTGGACTATGACAAGGAGGTGCTGCGCTTGGCCAAGGCGCGCCTCGCAATCGATGACCGCACCGAGGGCTATGCCATGCCCGAAGACTACTTGACTGAAAAAGGCAGGATTGATCGCAAGAGAAAAGAGGCCGTTCTGTTCAAGCGGTACCAGGAGCATGAGGAGGGATTCATTGGCGGCGACAGGACGGGGACTGAGCAAGCCGACGGCAAATTCGTCTCGGAACAGGAGCGCTGGGAGGAGACACAGCTGCGCGGCGCATTGCTCCATGACCGCGCCCAGCATCGTAAACCGGAGGCATCGTCTGCTGCTGAAGACGACTATGAATACGTTTTTGACGATCAGCAGATCCAGTTTGTACTCGATTCGACCATGAACGCGCCCAAAGACATGGCCGACATGGCCGACACGGCTCGTGTTCTCGAGCAGCTATCCGCCGCCGAACGCAAGGCTGCCACCATGGCCCAAATCCGTGCTTCGCTCCCCGTCTATGCCTTTCGCGAGCAGCTCATCGCCGCCATCAACGAGTACCAGGTGCTGGTCATCGTCGGTGAGACCGGGTCCGGAAAGACGACCCAGATCCCGCAGTACCTTCACGAGGCTGGATTCACGTCAGGCGGCCGCAAGATTGGCATCACCCAGCCTCGTCGTGTCGCTGCCATGAGTGTGGCAGCGCGTGTCGCGGAGGAAGTGGGTGTCAAGGTCGGCTACGATGTCGGCTACTCGATCCGGTTCGAGGACTGCACATCGGACAAGACGGTCATCAAGTATATGACTGACGGCATGCTGCTGCGCGAGTTTCTGACCGAGCCCGATCTCGCCGCTTATTCCGTGCTGATGATCGACGAAGCTCACGAGCGGACGCTCTTCTCCGACATCCTGCTCGGTTTGATCAAGGATGTGGCGCGCTTTCGGCCGGATTTGAAGATACTGATCTCCAGTGCCACGATGAACGCACAAAAGTTTGCCGAGTATTTCGATGATGCTCCCATCTTCAACAGTAGGCTTCACCGCTTCTAGCGTGGCATGCTGACATGCTCGCACTAGTTCCTGGACGCCCATACCCTGTCAAGATATACTATACGCAAGCTCCCGAGGCAAACTACCTCACCGCCGCGATCACCACCATTTTTCAAATCCACATCAGCCAGGGCCCCGGCGACATTCTCGTCTTCCTCACTGGCCAGGACGAAATCGAAACGGCCGCAGAGTCGCTGCAACAGACCTGCCGCGTGCTTGGGTCCCGAATCCGCGAGCTCCTTGTCTGTCCCATCTACGCATCGTTGCCCTCGGACCAGCAAAGCAAGATCTTTGAGCCAACACCCCAGGGCGCGCGCAAAGTGATTCTCGCCACAAATATCGCCGAGACGTCCATCACCATCGACGGAATCTCGTTTGTCATTGACTGTGGCTTTGAGAAGCAGAACGTGTATAATCCCCGCAGCGGCATGGAGTCGCTCATTGTCACGCCCTGCTCGCGTGCATCTGCCCAGCAGCGTGCGGGTCGTGCAGGCCGTGTGGGCCCTGGGTCGTGCTTCCGACTCTATTCGCAATGGTCGTTCATCAACGAGCTCACCGAGTCAACAACCCCTGAGATCCAGCGTTGCAATCTTGGCAATGTCGTGCTTCTGCTTATGGGCCTTGGCGTCCGCAACCTGATTGAGTTCGATTTCCTTGATCCGCCGCCCGCTGAATCGCTGATTCGGGCGTATGAGCAGCTCTATGCGCTGGGCGCAGTCAACGACAAGGGCGAGCTGACCAAGCTCGGCCGTCGTATGGCCGAATTTCCCATGGACCCAATGCTGTCCAAGACTGTCATAGCTTCGGAGAAATACCACTGCTCTGAGGAGATTGCGTCGATATGTGCCATGCTGACGGTGCAGAACTCGATCTTCTATCGTCCCAAAGATAAGAAATTCCATGCAGACAAGGCCAAGCAGAATTTGAGCAAGCCCGAGGGGGATCATTTGACGCTGCTCAACGTGTGGAATCAGGTAAGTGAGATGTGTGCAGGCTATTTGATGAGATATCTGACACTGGCGTAGTGGGTAGAGAGCCAATTTTCAATGCAGTGGTGCTACGAGAACTACATTCAATTCAAGTCGATGAATAAGGCGCGAGACGTACGCGACCAGATCGTCGGACTGCTGGAGCGTGTGGAAATCACGCTCGAGTCGAACCCAGATCCCGGCGACACGACACCGATCCGCAAGGCAATCACGGCAGGGTACTTTAGCAACAGCTGCCGAATATCCAAGGCTGGAGATTCGTATCGCACGCTCAAACAGCAAAACACGGTGTACATCCACCCAAGCAGTGGACTGTTTGAGAAAAACCCGCCCTGGGTGGCATATTTTGAATTGGTCTTGACGAGCAAGGAGTACATGCGCCAGGTGCTGCAGATCGAGCCTGGGTGGTTGCGGGAGGTGGCGCCACACTACTACAAGGATCGAGACCTGGATGATGAAAGCAAGAAAAAGCTGCCCAAAATGAGTCGAGCGCAGCTGCAACAGCAGCAATTGGTGTCGACAAGGTGAGCGGTGGGCATGTACACAATGTATTTTCATTCGCCTTGGGGCTGAATTGCATCTTTTATGCCTCGCACTATGCATAGATTCTCGCGTCCAGCCCTCCGTTTCAGCAAAACCTGAATACGCGTGAGATAAGCATTGAGGGGAAAGGACTGTGCCTTGGAGCTGAGTCCTAGGCCAGCAAGTTGGGCACATATCTCGACAGGATTATTGTCCTGCAGCGCGACGAGATAAAACACGCCACCGTCGCGCATCAACCCCTACATCTCGCGTCAGTCGTTTGCGAGTGGGGATTGCTGGTACAGGGAGCAGAGGCAGGAGACGCTGTGTGACCTCGTTTCCGGCCCTTCCACCGGCCCAGGCCGCAGCAATCGGACCATATTCGCCACTCGCGCCGGCCGTGAATACTTCCGAGGTATCGGTGGGAACATATGGGGGATTGAATACGACGAGGTCGAATACTGGCCGTCTGCGGAGCCCGAATACAAGGTCGGCTTGAACGGGATCAATCGGCAGCGAGAACAACGGCACGGCAGCAGGCTGCAAACGATTATATCAATACTCCAGACATGCGCCCAGACTGTTGCTCACGGCATTAACGCGAGCGGTTTCTAGAGTCGCCTTGCACGCGAGTGCATTTAAATCCGTCGAGATCACGGCTACGAGGGCGTAAGCATCCAATCTAAGCGCTCGGTTGACGGACTGACCACCGAGGGTGGGAACGAGGCGACAGAGAAAGGCTGAGACGCATCCGCTGCCGCAGCCAATCTCCAGCGCAATATGGCGGGATTGTGTGGCGAGCGTGTCCACATCGCCCTCGAGCGCGTCCAGTAGCAGATATGTGTCCTCTGACACGCTTTAAAATATGACATGCTGGGTGGAGGAATACCGGCTGGATCGTAGACAGAGTCTCGGTATTTTTCGCCGTGAATATGACGCGTGTCGGGGGTCGGAATCATGTCAGGTGACTGGCCAACAGCGCATCCTTCCCCATGAGCAGCCAGCAGCACAGCGTCACCGCGCAGCTGGAGCACCTGCAGGCCAAATACGCAGGCACCGGCCATGCAGACCTCTCGCGGCACGAGTGGCTGACTAACCAGCTCCGCGACTCGTTCGCTTCGTATCCCGGGCATTTCGGGCAGCTGGCGTACATGGCGCTGGCGGAGGGCGAGTGCGTGGCGCGGATGCGCGCAAATTTTGTCGATGCGATGGTGCAGCCGTGCGGGCCACCGCCGCCCAAGAGAGCAGATATATAGCGATTGCACGCGAATAGGTTGGTGTCATTTTATTTTCACACTCTACCGCGACGGGAGAAGGCCAATAGGCACGTCGCATTGGCCATGCGCGCCTCCATGCGCCGCCATTCTTGCTGCGATAGCGCGCTAATGCGCCGCAGACACGCTCGCACACGCTGCACGCCCGCCTCCCGTTCCTCGTCGTCCCACATGTCGTCATCCCCGCCCTTTTTCAGTGTCAGCTCGTCGCCATGGCAGCGCAGGAATTGTGCAAGGCAGGCTTGGGCAAGATCAAACCTCTCCTGACTCGCCAGCATACTCTCGACCATTGCCAGGAGAATTTCAAATTCGGTCGGCTGGATGGCCGCTTCCTCCTCCATGTCCTCATCATCATGGGTTGTTGCTGCCACGAGCTCAAGGGTGCGGATCTCCAGGTCCATGGCAGAGACCGACATGGCCTCGAGCAGCATCACTGCCTCATCAACTACCAAGCACGTCAGAAGCCTCGCCTTCAGAGCAACCACCTACAGTTTGCCGACTTGTATCCACGTTGCAGTGCAGCAACGAACGCGGTGACGGGCCGCAGTCGGTCCATGCTGATCACCTTGGATCTGACACTGCTCTCCAAGTCATCGCTGCCGTCTGCCCCATTTACCTTGAACTTAAACTGGCTCCCAGGCAGTGTCGGAAGCATAAACGGTGCCTGCGCCGGCGCCTTGGGCGGCTCAACCGGTCTATTGCGTTTCTTAATCGTGTCCAGATTCAGCAGCGTGTGCCACTTGGACTTGGGCAGATCAGACAGCTGGATCATGCCTTGCACTGCGCGGCGTCGGTTCTCGCTCTGATCAGGGACCACGACCACAGCAAGATGCTGCGTCACATCCTCCGTCGCTTCCTCCATCGCTTCCTCTTCCGTGCTTATCGACTCCACAGCTTCATCCACCACGCCAGACTGGGAGCGTGGCAGGTCAATCATCGCAGCAGGCTCGGCATCGTCCAAGCGGCGCAGCGGAACCTCGGCAAACAACGACCGATTTGTCCTATCATCTCGTTAGCACTTGAATGTTGCGATAGATGCGGTACCCACCATAAATAGACGCCGGGAGAGTCGACATGCACGGTCGCCAACCAGCGCGCATCTCCGCTCCAGTCCAGCCCCACAACCATGCTGCGCACGCCAAAGCGATGCACTTGATACCCGGTGGCCACATCCCACGTTCGCACAACCGAGTCTGCGCATGCTGTCGTGATCCAACGCACGTCCGGGCTCCATGCAATATCTGTGACTGGTGCTGGATGCACAAATGTGCGCACAAGAAGCTTGGATGATGCGTCAAGCACTCTGACCCGGTTGTCATCGTGTGCAAACGCAAGCAGCTCGGACGCGGTGTCCTGTGGGGCACGAGCGCAGTGAATAGCAGACGGCGTCGTCACCGTTGCCATCAACGATGCATCTTTGAACCGCCACAGCTTGATCTTGGCGTCCAGGGATGACGTGACAATGTATCTGTTCGCCACATCGGCAAATATCCCAGTAATTGCCTTGGCGTGACCAGCATTTGCCCCTGTACCGAAGGAGCGCTGGTAGATCCCGGACTGGATGTTGAATGCGTCCACACGCCCAGTCTCGGTGCCGAGAAACGCAAAGTTGCCGCACGCGCTGGCTCCGGAGCAGACAACAGCCGAGTTGTCGCGTGACACCAGACGATGCTGTCCAAGGGCTCGCCGCTGTGTCGACCAAACCCGAGCGCAGGTCTCGCCGCGATGCACTGTCACCACATTGTCCCATTCTCTCTCGCGCAGCTGGCTGGTGGAGAAATGTAGAACAGGAGGCAGCTTCAGCATCTCGGCTGACGTCGCGAACCGCTTGGCATTTTTCTCTATGGATCCTTGCGACATTTCCACCGACTGAGAGTCGCGCACGGCCGAGGTCAGCCGAAATGCGCGATCACGTCCAGCGGTTAGTAGCCACCGAGCATCGCCTGTCGCGCCACCATTGCTCTCGATGCGAGCGGTGCCGTTGAACCAGCGAACAATGGCTGGCGCATTCCGATGGCCGCTGCGAGATTTGAGCACACGCGGGGTGGCAGGATCGCGATCAAAGATCCATTGCTTGATGGCGTTGTCCACGCCCGATGTTATCATGATCGGCTCGGCGGGGAGAAACTGGCATGCGAGGACGCCACCGTCGTGTACGCTGGGCAAGGTGGTGACGAGTCGCTCCTTTTCGAGATCCCAGATGGTCACATCGCCGGATGAGCCAGCAGTGGCCATGATGGCATCCTCGCTATTTCCAGCTGAAGCACCCCCATTGGCAGTATTAGAGCCTGCCGTCGTTTGGAAGGTGATGGAGGTGACGGATGACGTCTGCTGGAGGCAAAACAGGGCCGCGTCCTGGCGAATATCGTGGAGATGGATCTTTCCATTGTCGAGGCCAATGCCAATGACATCAAGAGCAGGGGATTGGGCCATGGTGGAAACTGCCGCGGAAAAGGCCTGCTTGGTTGTGTGGACGAGCCGACAGGTACGAATGTTGAAGATCTGAACATGCCCAAGCGATGTCCCAACGCAAATCTTGTTGAGGTACGTGTCGGGATGGAGCATGCTCGTGACTCGACCAAACGCCGGATCAAACGATATCTTTGAAGTGAGTTCTACAGAGCATAAGTTGAAGGCGCGTGGAACAGCGAGCTGACGCACCGCGAGTCGTGAGGTTCCAGACATAGAGCATATTGTTGGACGACAGCACCAGGAGCTCGTCGTCAAATGCCAGCATCTGCTTCACGCCCTTATTCTCTCCGTCTCCGAGAACGACCGCACCGTCGTGGTCTGCATCCAGGATCAGCCGGAACTTCTCCTTCATCCGCACGCACACCGACACATCACCGCTGCTCAATCCCACGAGCGTCCGATCCCCGCCGGCTCCGATCAGCGCTGTCACGCTCTCAGCATACCGCGGACCCACACCAATCAAATTCATTGACTGGATATCATAGACATGGAAGGAGTGCGGCAGCGGCGCGGAGATGTACCGCGATAGCCCAAGCGCGTGGAGGTGGATAGGGGCTGTCGGAGAGCAGACTATGCCGAGCGCGCGAAACGGGGTATACAACCGCGGGATGGTGGATGTCGCGCGCTCTGACGGTGTCGGCGCGGAGACCCGACGGCGGCGCTTCGTGGTCGTTGGCATGGAGGCGAATGGCGACGTGCAACAAAAAAATCGCGATGGGACTGCTTCAAGCGCCAAGTGGGGCTGTTGGAGATGTACAGAAAGGTGTTCTGGAATAATAATGTCCATTGACATCTGACACAGCTAACAATTATGCGTTGCGCATTGCAAACAGCTTTTGCCAATTCTGGATACAAAAATAGTGAAAATGCAATCAAAACATGGAGAATGGGGGCATCGATCCCCCTACCTCTCGCATGCTAAGCGAGCGCTCTACCATCTGAGCTAATTCCCCTCTAGACGCGAGTGGTCACGTTAGTAGATAGTCCTGTACCCTAAAAATGCAATATTTTCTTCAACTTTTCCCGCGCGGGCATAGCGTTCTACAGAATCTCTTGTCCATCAAACGCATTGCGCACAGAGCCCCTCTGGTTGTCACCAACACTGCCACACATACACGTGACACCGCTCGTCGCTTCCCCAACATGCCTTACACCCCTCCGCCTCAGGTGCAGCTGCTGGAGCAGAACCACCAGCTGCTTGCGCTGATGACAATCATCCGCGACCGTTCCACACACCGCTCCGACTTTATCTTCTACGCGGACCGCATCATCCGCCTGCTGGTCGAAGAAGGTCTCAACCACCTCCCCGTCACTCCTCTCTCCGTCACCACGCCCACGGACGCATCCTACCCCGGCGTACAGTTCCGCGGGCAGATCTGCGGCGTCTCGATCATGCGTGCGGGGGAAGCGATGGAGCAGGGCCTGAGGGATTGCTGCCGCTCGGTGCGCATCGGCAAGATTTTGATCCAGCGGGACGAGGAGACGGCCATGCCCAAGCTGTATTACGCCAAGCTGCCTGCGGACATTGTGTCGCGGTGGGTGATGCTGCTGGATCCAATGCTGGCGACCGGTGGGTCCGCGTGCAAGGCCGTGGAGGTGCTGCTCAGCAACGGGGTCGCCGAGGACAGGATTCTCTTTTTGAACATCCTGGCATGCCCCGAAGGGATCAAGCGGATCGTTGATCAGTTCCCAAAGCTGAGGATTGTCACGGCGGGAATCGATGCTTGCTTGAACGAGCGCAAGTTTATTTCGCCAGGCCTCGGTGACTTTGGCTGCCGCTATTTCGGCACAGACGTATAAATAGTGTCCATGAAAATTTATTCTGGTTGACCGAGTAGCGCAAGTCTCCATATCCACACCACTCACTCATTCGCTGACTGGCGAATCACGAGATCGGCCATGGACGCCACACCGCCCGTGTTGGCCGTGATCTCCAATGTCTTTTCATTGGCCAGATGCAGCAGGCAGATGAAGCAGAAGGACACGGATATGTCCTTGATTTTCTGCTCCGGGTAGACTTGGCGCAGGTTGCCGATTGCCTCGGTGAAGCGCTGCTCCTCCGGGACCTCTACACCAATCTTCTCAACCGCTTCGTCCGTGGCCTAGGCACGTTAGTATCTGCCAAACCATGCAGCAATCAATGACGCACATTGACCTGCCCAACGAGCTCCTTCCATAAATTCATCTTGAGTCGCTTCACGTCGACGCGCTTGGCGACCTTGGCGTACTTCATAAACTCGGGCCGCACACGACGGCCGGATGCGAAGAGATTGTCGCCGTATTCGGCCTCGTCAGCGGCGGCAGCGTCAGCCTGATCAAGCTCACGCATCATACCCGCCAAGCCCTCCAAGTCGTCGTCATCGCCGGCATACGTATCAACAAAGGCCTGCGACTCGGGGATTGGAGCGCCTATTAGCAGCCTTGTCAGCGGAACTGCCTAGTGAACGAGGTTGCAGCCTACCGAATTCTACATCATCCTCGCCCTGATCCCAATCATCCGGTGCGCCCATTGGATCATCACCGTTGTCCAGCGTGGACTGGCCAGCATCGCGCACAAACCGTCGTCCACGAGATGTGACCTACATGCATATCAATATCACCCCACGGTGGCATACACGCACCATGATCGAGGGCTTGATGAAGAGACTGAAAAAGTCTTTGCTCGTCAGGCGAAAGTCGGGTGGCAAGATGTACTTTTCGGCTGGAAGATGGTGCGACTTTGGCATGGATATACTCGTGGCGGATTTGGTAAATATCTTTTTTACGTCCAGCGGCGATTCGACCTCGCTGAGAAAGTCGATGGCGAAAACTTCTTTTTCGCGCTTCTTGCGAGCCGGAGTTTGGACTGCTTCGCCCCCACCTTCCGGCTTTGTGCGATGGTGGCCTAGACGACGAATGAGCGCGCATACGCTGGAGATGGGCTATGGCATACCGAAGCGATGCAGCTTCCAGTGCTCCGGGCCAGCCCAGTTTCTCGTCAGGCGAGAATCAAAGTACGAGTACATCGCGTCGGGATTCTCCGTCATGGCCATGACGTAGTCTTCATGGGTCATGTGTCCGCGGGCATTGGAAGCAGACGCGGCGAGCTCATCCAACCCAAACTCGCCGTCGTCCATGTCATCATCATCCCCACCGAAGAAGCCCATAAAGTCTGCGCCGGGGACGTTCTGCTCGGCTTGCGGATGCAAGAAATCGTCCAGGTCGTCTTCCCGACCCATGCTGGCGTCCTGCTGGGTGATGATGTTGATGAGGGGCAAGTCGTCGCTATTGGTGGCATTGAATGAAAACGTCTTGAGCTGGTTGCAGATGTCGAGGGAGCCGAGGCGATCCAGGTTGATGAGCCCTGCGAGCCGCGCGACATCGATGAGGTCGTCTTGCTCCGCTGCTGCCTGGTCCAGCTCGACATGGTCCTCCTCAATATCGCCAATGGCATCGCTGGAATCAAAGATAACTTTGAGGCCGCCATTAGTGGAGAGATGGTTGAGCAGGAGACCCTTTGCTCCTCCTTCGTCGAATTCTGCGGCCGTCTTTTTGAACAGCGGATCGACGATGAACTCGAGATGCTCAAAGTCGCGAGCGGTGATGGGGCCAAAATCCTTGTGGACAGTTGCTTCCTGCTTGCGGGACTAGGCAGGATGAGCAATGTGCCGACAATACACTGCAGTGCACCTTGCGCTTGGCCCGACCCCTGTCTTCCCCGGGCTCGTCGTCGTCGTCGTCCAGCTCGTCCTGCGCCTTGCGCCGGCCCTCGGCCCCGCCGGCATCCGTCATCAGCCCGTTGAGCAGGCGGCCGGTTTCGGTCGCCACGGCATCCACACGCGTCGTGTAGATCTTGACGCACCCGTCGAGCGTGCACGACGCCTTCTGAAAGTTAATGCTGCTGTCGTTCCCGTGACTGGGCGCGGAGGACGTGTTGCTGAGCAGGCGCAGATTCGCAAAGTAGTCGATGAGGCCAAAGCTCCACGAGTTGGCGGCGTTGACCTTTCCGTCGGTAACCACCTTCATCCACTCTTCGTAGCGCTGGTTGAGCTCGTCCTCGGTCAGGGTCTGGATGGCGGAGACGCCGGTGCCGGCGGCCGCGGGGCTCTTTGGATCGACGGCCGTAAGCGGCCTCCGTGCCGGCGTGGTGGGGCCGGTGCTTGGGCCGGAGGCGCCGATGACGGCCGACCGGTTGCTCTGGCTGCCGGGGGAGATGAGGTTGGAGCGGCGACGGCGCTGCTCGTCGAGGCGCCGCCGACGCTTCTCGGCCTGATCGTCGTTGAGCGGAACAGCAAAGTCGGAGCTGTGGTCGGCAGCGCCCGGGGTGTGCTGGATGCTGCCGGACGGCTGCAGGTGGCCCGAGAGCCGGGACGAGATGCGGCGTCGCGGCGTGGTGGTTGGCATTGTTGTGGGCGGCTGTTGTGAGCAAGCGTCGGTGGGACGCGTCGATTGGCCGAGGCAGTCATGCGACACCAACACCAGTGACGCGCCAATCGCAGGCGAAGAACCGCCGCCATAGGATGCGGGACACTCTGCCACCGAACACGTCACTCCCACGACTGCACAGTCACTCCCACGACTGCACAATCCTCGTGGCCTTGGACCGGCGCCCCTACCCTCGTCCAGCCAGCAATCCACTGTCCTCGAGATCTCAGCCATCCTGGGGACTCTACTTGGCGAGGAGAGAATAAGCGCTAGCATTTCCGCAGTCATCCACTGGCGAGGAGATACAGTCGAGTGTCGCTCTCGTCAACGGCTGACCGTCATCCAAGAAAGGCCATCCGGTTGTCTTGCCCGTCGCGACATCCCGCCGCTGTCTCTGCATCTCCGACGCACCCGGCCGCGCTAGTCCGACCTCGAAGAGGCCTTCGTAGCTGCTGCCGCCGTTGCCCCGTCGTTCACCATTGGAAACCGTCCGTCCAAGTCTGGCCGCGTCGGGAAAGGCGCCGTTGGTCCATCCGCCGCTGCGAACTCGCCCGCTCAGCGTCCCTCCGCCACCGCCCGCAGAAGTACCGCCGTGCCTGCACTCTCTGCATTATCATTGACTCATTTAAGCCTCGCACGAGAAGTCGTTCGGCTCGCAACGCCCCCAACTCCGCCACTCGCTTTCCTCGCCCGAGTTCTCGCTCCCGCGCGATTCGCCCCGTCTCGCGCCCGCATCCGCCGTTCTCGAAAAGGCCATCAGTGCTCTTTCGTCGAATTCATCCCGCCACGCGCTTCCTTCAAAGGCTGCCCTCGCTGCGGCCCAGCCCCTGCCCTCCTCGACTGCATTTCGCCCTGCCCCGCCTCCCACTGC
>QZWS01000179.1:0-18977 GCA_004114245.1 Zoopage sp. CT-All
ACCCCGTTCCTCGTCGTCGCATCCTCCTAAAAAAAGAAAGGGGTTTGAGCAAAGCACAGCACAGAGGAAGGTGGTGGATGGAGAGTGCTAGGACGATGGATGGAGTGGGAGCGGGTTGTGATTTCGAAAGAGAATGTTCCTCCCGAGGTGGACCCGGAGCATTGCCTTTGGCTTGTCTTTTGTCTTTCCCAGCACCAAAGTCTATTTTGCGGGCCTTGTTCTGCGTGAATGCTGTACGTACAACACGACACCGTACGATGCGATGCGAGACGATGCGATGCAGAGATAGTATACCCTTCGAGCCAACCAGATTTATGCGATTTGGGGGCATCAGGGGCATCGAGCGCATCGAGCACATCGAGCCCATCGAGGGTCGTGCCTGGCCCTGGTTGCTCTTTTTTCTGGTTCGCCTTGTTGCGGGTGGATGTGTGTCGATGGGTTGGGTGTTGGAGATGAGATGGGCTATCTGGTTGTGCTGTTGTTATCTTGTCGACAGTCGTCCTTCATTCTTCCCCTCCTATCTCGCTGTCGTTCTCTCTCTCTCTTCTCTTCTCTCTCTTCTCTGTCTCGTCTCTCTTCGCTGTTCTCTGTTCCTGCGCTATAATCAGCACAATTTCATCGCCCTCACGTTGCTCCTTTTCCCTGTAGCCCGCTCTGGATCCCTTCTTTTTTTCTTGCCTCTGTCTCTGCCTCTGCTTCTGCCTCGATAGTACATGGCCCTATGGCCCTCTCTGCCCTTTCCTTCTGCCCCACTGATCCGCCTCCATCTGAATTCTACTTTTGCCTCTTCGCTGGCACGCTTGTCGTTCCTCACACCTTTCTTGGTTGCTGCTCTTCGCTTCCCATCGTCTTTTGTCCCTTGTTGAGCTCCACTCGCTCCACTCGCCTCTGCGTACATGTACTCATCGCCATTCTATGCATTGATACAATAGTAAGCACAATCAACTCCCTTCCACCGAGGAGCGCCCTTGTCCACGCCCACACTCCCCTCGACCTCCTCAAACCGTACTTTCAGAAACTTCAGCAAAAAGCAGAACACGCCGTTCGGGAGCAAGCAGGCGCACCTCCCGCCACCACGACATTGTCGACGATCGGCAGCTAAAGCGTGACGCTGTCTCCATGACGACCGTAACCTCCTCCGAACGCGCGGCTGCTCTTCCCAGCCCTTCCATCCCCAGCCCAAACTCGACTATCGCCTCGTCCCATGCGAGCTCTCTCAGCACACCGACATCCTCAGTGCAACAGCCCTTTGAAGACCTAGATCAAAAGATCGCCGACCTGAAGAGAAGCTGGACAGCAGGAGGCGGACACATGGGTCCAGAAATCCCCATGAACTGCTACGAGTATGCAACGTTCAGCCCACGGACCCTGGGCTTCAAAGACCGTTATTCTTCCGAGAAAAGTCCGTCGCTTAATGGACTCAGCAAGGAGTGGATTGTGTCGACCATGCAGCCTCCACTTTTGTCAGGCTGGGCAGCGGGGCTGGCCCAAATGCCAAGGTATGTTGAAACTCTTTTCGCTTATTTGCCCATCTCATCGTAGGCGGTGGCATGGTACATGCATCCCTATATGACAGATTACCACTGGGGCAAAAAAAAAAAAAAAAAAAAAAAAAAAAAAAAAAGTAGAACGAAAATCCTTTTCGAGTGAAGGGTATGCAATTTTCGAAACAAGGGGGAGGTGGTAACCTCCTACCATGATCACATCATTGCGCTCTCCTCCCTGGTCACCTATAGTGGACACGCGAGATAAGAAGGGGGGAGGGGTCAAGAAGGACATGGGCGTGAGGAAAGCCATGCTTTCAAACGGTGGATCATTAAATATGTACCAGAACCCAGGGTGACTTGAGAGGTCAAGAGATAACGCAACACGGTCTAGTAGTAACATAGCTGGGTGCACTTGTTTCTCAGGAGCTTGAGTGTACGACAGGAGTACCACTGGAACACAGAGAGTGCATGTGGAGGTGTGACACGACATTGGCGGGTCTGTGGGGGCACACGACGGCATCCAGGGTCCTACAGCTTCCGCACATGATTGCTAGTTCTTCTCGCATACTCACACTTCCTCTTCCTTTGAATTTATCAGGCACAAGGCAGATACAAGGAGCCGCCCAAACGCAACACCACAAAAGAGCAATGCCATGGACAAGTCGTCTCATCATCAGGCAAGTGAAACACCTTTCTCGCCTCTATAGTCAGACACGCTGCATCATATCCGTCACTAACCGCACCTGCATGCACTCGTTCTTAACCTTTCCCACAGAAACCCCAATTTGAAGATATCCGTAAAAACATGGAGGTAAGAGTCTTAACTGTGTCACAGCCAGCATTGGTTCTTGTTGCAAACATTTGCTAATGATCTGCCTGTACCTGTCACCGACCTCACTTAGGTGCTTCACAATCTCCCTGTCATCATGAGCCCCACGATCCCCCCATGGCCTGCACCGCCAAGGAGTACTACAGGAGGCAAACATCCAGGCAAGCTGCCAAAGATACCAGCGAACTTTGGTTCAAGTAGCGACGACAGCTCTGATTCAGGAAGTGATACGGATATGTCATCAAAGGACATGGACGACAATATCTCCACGAGCGACGCGGACACGAGCTCTCGGCCCAGATTACAGATTGGGTATGTACTGGCAAGCTGTGCACAGTGTCGTCGATGAGTGGCGCGAAAACTAACACCCGGATTGTACAAACTGATTGTATTAGGCGCAAAACGTCTGGACGTAAAGCAGAGTCTGTAGGCGGGAAACGCCCAGGAGGAGCTGTTTCAGGAAAGGCTGTGCCAGACTCGGTTCGGCGCCCGACGATGGATTCGCTTGCACGAAAAACCCCAGTGGGGCAATGCTGCTGTGTGCTCTCCTCGCGCCAAGTGTCAGAGCTACCACGGCGGCACCTTGGCATGGCCCTGGCTAACTCTCCTGTCGTGATCAAAATCAATATACCCACATACCTCCTTCCGACCCTGAAATCTGGCCCTCAACAGCCCGAAAGAAGCAAAACTGTCAGCAAACCCAAATCGACATCCAAATTGGATCTGCCAGCATCCAGGCCGAAACATTCTGGTGATGAGCGCAACACGGATTTAAGAGGCTCCATCGGCACTGACAAGGAGGACAGCGTAAAGTCTGGTCGCTATGTTGGCCGAGAGGAAGGCAAGAAGGATTTGCAAACCAAAGATTCGCGCCCAAATTTCGGCAACTCCAAAAACCCTGCAAGGCGAAGCCGGTCTTTCTCATCGGACGACGAATCGAATGTAGAATATAGGAAGAGGGTGAAAAGCAGGTATCCCAAGGACAGCACCTCGCATCGGTCCGTCGGTACCGACAAGGAAGATGGCGCGGATCTCCGTCGATATAGAGACGGAGATGAAGGCAAGAAGGCCTCAAACTCCAGGGAATCGCACCCAAGTCCCATCATCTCAAAGAGCATTCCAAAGCGAAGCCGATCGCTTTCATCAGAGGACGACTCGAACGTTGAGGAAAGGAAGAAGGCAAAAGGCAAGCATTCCAAAGACAGCACCTTGGGAGATCGTCCGTACGATCGCAGGACGACAGGATCGGATAGTGTGGCTTCTGGAGGAGACGCAAAGCGGGTCACGAGCTCAAAAGGCTCCTCAAAGAGCAAGGCAGAGGCTGTGGACGACAAGAGGAATAAGGATGACAGAAAGGAACTCGGTAGTTTAGAAGCATTCGTTCGACCAAAGAGCTCTTACTCTTTATCACCAATCCTCGAGCGCAACAAAACGAAAAGCAGGCCGAGCGCGTATCGCAGTGCCGATGAAGACGACGAGCGCACCTCCCTCAAATCTCAGTCAACATCAAAGTATAACAGACCAAAAGATCCATCGGATGGCAGAGAGGGTCGCAGTCGACTGGAGAGCAAGGAGGTCAAATCCAAGTTGGACTCCACGCCACCGGCTCGTAAGCCTGGCGATGCTAAAGACCACGGCAATGAAGCATCGGAAGCCCGCCGGAGGATCCGAGAAGATGGCCATGCAAAGGAAACAAAGGAAAAGGCCATTCACATGGACAAGCCTTCCACAGTCACCTCCACTAAGGAAAAGGAGGGCAAAGGTGCCAGAGAAAACAGCATTCCAGTGTCCAGCCGTACAGGATTCAAGAACGAATCCAACTCATCAAAGTCTGACCGCAATCACTCTGCTGCTGCACCATCCTCGCCCAACCGCCGCTCGGGCAAGGAAGGACAAAAAGATACAACAAAGGCAAGAGGCGACCGCGATTCGAGAGATGACACGGCTGCATCAGGACAGCGGAGTAACGCAGGAGCCAAGGAACGCCCAGCCAAAGACCGTGCACGAGGACGTTCCCGCACACCCTCCCGTACACGCTCCCGCTCGAGGTCACCTAGGGGAAGATACGACCGCAACAGAAGCATATCCAGGAACGAGGCTCGCGACAGTAAATCGAATCGTGATCGTCGAGAATACGATGATGATCGGTCTTCCGCAAGACGTAAGCAGGACGGAAGACAGAGGGATGGTAGTCGTGATCGCAACGACCGATCCGGCAGAGGGCGCAGCAGGGATAGATTCGGACGCGATAGAAGTCGAGACCGAAGCCGAGACCGGAGTCGGGATAGAAGCCGTGACAGAAGCAAGGATCGTAGTCGTGACAGAAGCCAAGATCGTGGGGCTAGTCTGGAGCGAAGCCGGGACCGAAAACGGCCCAGGTCACGATCAAGAGACCGGGCTGAAGGAAGAGGTGAACGTCGTGCCAAGGAACCGTCTGCAACCCCTGTTTCCTCAAGCACAGTGTCTCGGACGGACACTCGCGCTGATGGCAAGCCTCAGCAGCCACTACACCACGACTCAAACAAACCGGGCACCGGCCGTCATGAGTCTGAGAGCAAGCACGGAACACCCGTGGTGGCGTCCAACTCTGTGCGTCGACCCTCACAGGCCATCAAAGAGCAGAGTCCGTCACCACCGATCCCAACTTCGGTTTCCAGCTCTGTGGAGATTCGTGGCCAACAGAACTCGCTTCAAAACTCATCTTCGACTGCCAGCGCAACGCCAATTAAACGAGTGTCGATTGAGGATTACCAGCGCAAGAAAAACAACAATGTAGAGAACAACGTGGACACGCCAAAGGCGGCATCGGACTCGCCCGCTTTGGCTTCTGCAACAGCCCTCGGCAGCAAGACGGCACCTCCATCTAAAGAGGCAGGAAACAAAACCGCAGCAGGAGAGCCCAAGTCTTCGAGCAGCGCATCATCATCATCATCATCGAAGCCTTCGTCGGAAACCGGAAAGAAGATTGCAGAATACTACAACACCTTCCGACTGTAAGTTGAATTATCATTTGATTTGTAATGCAAAGACCCATGGTTCTAAGCGCAACTGCTAACGATGCAAGATTCCTTTATGATACCACTTCATCTTCCATTTAGCCGACGCGCCGAGGGAACTACTTTTAAGCATAGCGCGGATGATACTCTGAAGAACCAAAACAACCCACGCCTAGTAGCCATTATGTACTTCTTAAGTGCAATTGAGTTCATTGCGGCATTCCACGCCAACGACAAGTACCACAGTCTCTCTAACCCAGGACGTCCGGATGTGGCAGTCAAGGAGTCCATCAAGTCATGGGAGACAATGCGACAGTTTATTCATGCGCTCACCAATCAGTGCCACTCGAACCACCTCACTGGTCTCGATGGCGTGAGGTAATTGCAGCCTCCTCCTTATTCGTGTTGCCGACTGAATGTCTCATAGCTTATGGAGTTGATCATTTACACTTTTCTCTCTCTGCTGTATCTAGTGCGTTAATGGAGGTGTTAGTGTACTACAAATGCTACAACTTCAACATCATGGCGCTGAGGAAGGACATGCTTAAGAGCGAGCAATTCAAGCCGCCGCCTGGCGCTTCAAAAGAAGACACTGTGGCGATTTCACAGGAAATGGCTGGGCGGATGCTTCAGAATGTGGAGGATTGGGCGCATATTCAAAAACGGCTTGAGGACTGCCGTCAGTGGCTCACATCGGACATTGCACGGGAGCAATTTCCAGAGACGTTCCGACGCTGGTGCATCCACCCCGATCAGATCGGCCAAGCAGGACCGAGCTTTGATCGCTTTGTACCTGGTACAACGATCCAGAAAATCCACTGGCCTTTGGGAATGCATCTACACTTGTCTGAGCTGATGGGCTTTGTCGAGTCGGCCTTGGACGAGTTCCAGAAGCGGAACGGACTGGATCACACGCAGCGCACCCAATTGTAATTTTTCATCATCTCTACCATCTATTCCAAAAACCACTCAACATAACGTCCATCTCACTTTCTCACAGGCATAATAAAAACGACCCGCGACTCTCTTGAGCAATATTGTGGAAGGCCTCAAGCCAACATCATCATGCACCACAATGACCATATGTAACATATCAAAGCAATTTAATGCCAGTGGAATTGCTATCGGGCTTTTCGTCACGACGGATCTTGGCTGGAATGGATCATTTGCCATCCGCAAGGCTGATCCATTCCCTACGTTTGCCTTGTTGCTAACTCCTAGTTAATCGCTTTCTTCCTCACTCATTTTCTTCCCCACTCGCCCGTCCACATTCTTTACCATTCCCTCTTTTCCTACGACGTTAGAGGCTTGCAATAAACGAAAGGATGGAAATGTTCCATGTGATGTGGACGTTTGTGTATTCTACATCTAATTACACATAGATATCATTTCCTGTTGGCGCTTGGTACCCCACAAATCTTCTTGCCGCTGCATCCCGGTCTAGAATGGCACCTGGCCAGGATTCTTCGTGAGATCCATCGTCATCCTCGTCATCATCGCCATCGTCCTCGTCAGCATGCTCATCCCTTGGAATCGACGCTCCCGGCATACTGGGATCGATGCCTCCAAGTCCCACTGAAGTTGCGCTTGTGTCCAAGTGCTTTGACAGACGGATCCTGATGGTGGGGCGATGTCTTGACACTGTGAGAGGATCCAGGTTGGGTTTGTCTGGGTTGGGATCCCAAATCTCATGTTCGGTGACCTGCCCAATCTCTGTGAATTGATGCAGGGAGCCTTCCATCCGTCTCTTCAAGATCTCGGCGACTGTCACGGCCTTTGTGATGGAGCGGCCTTGAGCCTTGATGGTGAGGACACCCCGAGTGGGTTTTGAAGTGGATTGGTGTAATGATGAAGGGGTTCCGGCCGTTTTTGTTGTGTGTTTTTGTGTTGTTTTGGAGGATCCTGTTGATGATCCTGGTGTTGAGGTTGGTATATTCTATCAAGAAGAAAAAAAGGTACGGTATTGGGTGTGAGTAGTGAGAGACATATGTTTTCTGAATACAATTGCCCTTGTCCTATTTGTACCTGATTCTCCTTGCTTGATTCTGCCTGCTCTATAGGTGGTGTATCGGCTTCTGTCAAGACCTCCAGCGCTCGACTGACGTATGTGCGAATCTTGCCGTTAGGGGAGATCACCATGACACCGTGCTGCTGAGGCCGGTTATGGTGATTGGGATTCGCATTGTCGGCAGTGCTATCGTCGAACTTTGGCTTTGCAGTCTTTGGGCGACGGTGGTAGTTCTCCATGACGCAGACTAGTTGGATGGGCAACCGAGAGTTGAGTTGTGCTCTGTCGTTATATGCTTGAGTGTGCTTTTTTTTTCTTTTTGGTGGCCAGTGGATGCGCGTCACGGCACGTGTTTTGACCTCAAGAACAGAAAGCTCTTTGCCTTCAGCTGGCCCTGCCCTCCTGTAACTCACACCCACGCACAGCGACACATGACACGCATCTACCCACGGAAGACACTAAGGAGGATCATTCAGGCCCACGAGCCAACCTTCAAGCTGTCTAGGAATGCAGACATCAAAGTAAAAACAACGAAAAAAAGCATTTACACAAAGTCGACACGCATTCTGCCTTCTTTTTGCCCCGATCCACGCGTCAGCTACAACCCACCCTGTCACTTTCTGACCAGCCGGCCACTCCTATGTTAGGTCTATGTCCTGTACCTCATGTTTCTACAGCGAATCGTAGCCGAGGCCAGTCGTCAAGCCCAGATGAATCGCGACAGCATTATTCAGTCACGGCATGTCACTCGTGCCTTGAAGGTAAAGACACAGGCCGTTTGACCTTTCCTCGAAAGACTTCTGGACCCGCTGTTGGAAGAAAGGACGTGCCCTAACCACCCATTATCATGCAAATAGATGGTCCTTCAACAGTTCAAGGGATAATGGGCGATAAGCCATTTTTCTTGAACAACAAGTCCTGTATCATAGTATCATTGTCAATTCGCTCCTCTGTAAAACTACAACACTCACAAAAAACTTAATAATAGCAAACAAACATATAAAAACGGTACATGTTGGTTGCCAATTGCACGAAGGAGTAAGGATGCTTGTGGGTCGACGATCAGCAAATTCTCTCAGTCGGCTCACGGACAAACTCCATATTAGAAGCTTTTCAGGCACTGATGGCTTCAGCATCACTTGTTCCAATTTCATAATCTCTCGTCTATTTCAGCTGCTTGAATTCAGCGGACACTTGGCAACGCCCTTCACACTCCTCCCACACTCAAGTTCTGAAGGTCGCCATAGCCTCCTAACAGAGCTACATACAACGAATATGAGCTCAGTAAAATAACAGCTAAGCGTTCAAGCACCTAGCCGGCTCCCGGTCGGCTCCCACACTCAGGGAGTCGAATGAAAAAAAAATACGCGGACCGTAACCCCTACGGAGGAGAACAAGAGGCTATCGGATCGGTCAAAGTTGACTTACGGCACTGTGGTTTTCGTTATCGACTTTTACCTCCACTCCAGTCCTACAGTCACTCCGTCTCTATCAATGAGAGCCCACCCCCGAGCCAGGGGCGCCGGTTCCCGGTGACACAAGAAGGTCTTAACGTTGACATCAGCACAAGCCGACCAAGCAAAGACAAGAGTCGACCTCACTGCAATCGGAGTTCATTCAGAAACCATGTCTCCAGGAATAAGCAACGAGTATAAAGAGTGCGTGCGAAAGACTTGTTTCTGCAAATAACCTTCACCTGCATCGTCTTTACCACTAAAAGCAGACCTTCAACGCACCACTCTCACACATCAACACTACAGCACGCTCTTACGGAACCGCATCGACCTTTCTACAGACAACGGCGCATCATCAAAGACATGGCACCAAAGGAAGTAAAATATAAGTCCCTGGTGTTGTCACTTCCAACACTCGGAAAGGGTCCTGGCGGAATACCGTTATTCATTGGTGCCGTGGATACACCGACAAAGATCGCAGGCACTGTCAACTTTTCCAGCAATTACAACTGCAAAGGCGACGTAATCCGTATCCGCTACAAGGCCAAGGCCAAGGTAGCATTCACAAGTAGGTTCAACGTTGTCTGAACAAAACATCTCGAACAAATATCTAAGAGCGTACTGCTAACCAGTAACTTTTTTTTTTTTTAAAAAAAAAAAGAGCTCGAGAATGAGACAGCAAGGAACAGCGACGGTGACTTCGTGTCTAGCAGTAAAACGGTTACCTACCGGAGTGAACACCTGCTGGGTGAAGCAATCCAGGAGATGAAGCTGCCAAAGTTCAAAGACGGTGTCGTGCTCGCTGGCAAGTACGCGCGCGCGTTCGAGTTCCCACTGGATCCTACAGTGATGCCCTGTTCTCTGACAGGAGACCACGAGTCCATCACCTATACGGTCGTTGTGACTCTTGTGCGTAGCTTCCCCTCTACCAACGTTGTCCGCGAACAGACCGTATGGGTCCTCAATTGTCGCTTGCCCAGACCTCAGCCGCCGTTACCGGACGCGCCTGTATCGATTTCACAATTCAAAGGAATGTTCACAAACAAAGTGCCCTATATCTGTGCTATACCTTCCAACGCCCTTTATTTAGGTCAGCAGGTGCCCATCACACTCAAAATTCCTCCACAGAACGTTCCTGTTCAGGTTATTAGTGCGGTCGTTAAAGTGAAGGAGTACACGACACTCTACGCCAGGAGTGAACGCAAATATGATTCCACGGATATTATAGAAATTGCCTTCAATGATGGCTGGCCGAGGGCTAGAGCAAACGAGTCTTGGAAGCGAACCGTGGTGGTCTTGTTGCCAGGTGCACCAGAGCTGACGCCAACAGTGAATACTGCGATTTTGTTAAAGTCCCACAAGCTGAAGCTGATCATGCAGATGAAAGTCGGTAATGGTAGTTATCGGGAAATGAGAGTTGAGAGTAAGTTGAATAGGATGACATTGACGAGCTTCGATGGATGTATTTGTTGTTGAAAAGAGGCGATTTCTAACTAAAAAAAATCTCCTTTCGCTCTCTCTCCCTCCCCCTCTCTATTGGAAATAGTGCCGGTGGTTATCACAGGTCCACGGCCACCAGGTGAACCATATCCGAGCTTTGATTTGAGCAATCATCTTAACTGGGTAGGATCTCTCTGAATAAAAACGATGATGATACCAAAGCGCCGTATGGATTATAATTGTAGCATCAGAGCGAACGTGAAGGAACAATTCAACGAGCAGGTAAACCATAGGTGCCTGAATAACCCAATCAAAACCGAGGAAAATCGCGGGAGCGATCAAAAAAAAGATCATACTTGATAACCAAACCTACGCCCTTGGAGTTCTGTAGCTCGATCTAGCGATCAAGGAACGCGCCAGCAAGTATAGCCATCCAAAGAATGGGCAAAAGGAGAAACTTGCGGTGGTGTTTCTAGGTTATGAAATAATTCAATATCCTCTATGGGTAAACTCCAACCCTAATGCTGAGGCAGTGCTTTTTTTTATTCTGGACGCCCACGCTCCTCAGCTCACGATGTCCGGCGGGTGGACCTTGTGAAACCATCAAGCGGAATGAAAACTATGCAGTTGAACGCGTTTTTGCTTCACCAATCAAGAAAGGCTCTAAAAAGGAGGATGCTTCTTCTCTTTTTGTCACTCTTTTTCTACATATTTGATACCTCGGATGTTGATCTTACCGAAGATCAGATCAACAATAATGGCTCCGCCGCTCGTCCCAATAATCGGACAAATGTTCATGACAGAATGCTTTGAATTTTTTATTTTCTTTATTTTTTGTGTCCAACGAAAACGTGTCCATGGTTCTGTGGAGAGAGGAGGATGGAAAGCGACATCACCGGATGTAGAATATCCCTGTCGGCCACAGAAACGAGCCTTGTAAGATGTTACATAAAAACCTAATTGCGATATTGGCTCAAACAAGAGGGTTGGCAACAGCCCATGCTGCACGATAGAGAGATTTATACTGTGGAAGAGAACAACCGCCTTTGTGAACGAGCAGCTGAACGATCATAAGTTACGATGAAGAATGAAAACAATGGACTTAAGACCTCTGATTTCTGCTGTTGGCGTGAATTATTCGTGAGTGGGGGAGATCTATTCCTGTTTGCTGTGCGTCATTGAGTCGCCAATGTGTGCCGTAGGCATATTTAACCTTTAAGAGATTGAAGTTTTTCTTGGCATGTATCACAGCATGGCCTTGGCATTTCTGTCAATGTATCTCTGCGCTGGAGCAGAGCAAAATAACGGGGCATATGATCCTGTCGGCGGCAAGGCCGTGAATAGCGCTTCGCTGCTTTGCATGCCAGGTAAAGGTATGCATCTTCCCTTTTCAATGAAAGGCAAAGTCGAAAATTCGACCCACGTCGATTCTCATCATTATGGGTGCATCTGACAAATAATCTCGCCCTCCTGAATTGACGATAAGCCGAGCAAACGCATTATACAGGGGGTTGAGGTACGTTCATGCACCTGAGTGAGACCTAGAAGTTCTTGGCCGCTGACTTATATAGCTGATGGACTGATGGAGGGTTCAGAGGGTGGAGTTCCGGCTCTTACAAAGCACGATCCCGACTGCCCAGCCTACAAATTGAGCGGGCTGTAGCTTTATTTTTTGTGTTAGGTCCCCATGGGTTCGATCGTTCGAGGACAGAGTGGTTCGAGTCTATTATGGCCAGATTTAAATTGATCTAGCGTCGTGTGGCACACCGACAACGCGTTGTTGAAATCTGCTGATGTTCGAAGTAGGAGTAAGTTTGTGCAACTCCGAGAAGCCGACGCAGTTAGTTTCGGCCTCCATATAAATAAGCGAGCTGGGCCTTTTGGTTTTTTTGTCTTGTTTTGTGTGAACTCTCTTCGCTTCTCACTCGCACAAACAAACCCATATTCTTCACTCGGGCCATAACCGCAGCCCTGACAAAACATTCGCCCTAAAATTTCTCGCTGCGATTGCATCTTCAGTCGCTTCGCTTCTCCTTTTTAGCTTCCGAGATCGACACAATAACAGGAATAACAGGGTCAAACACTTTCCCCCAGACGCACACGCACGCACACACCCACACACCCGCACACTCTCTCAAATTCACCCCTCGCGCAAAGACTCGAAAACAGAACCAGCAGACCCGGCCTGAACGACCTTTGTTGTTTTTTATCGTTCTTGTTTGCTTCTCCTGTCACCTCCTTTCATCTGTCCATCCCATCACGCCACTCTCGCTCCTCTCTCTACAACCAACTCTTGTAATATAGCTCTATACGCTCTCCCTTCCATTTCTCGCGTATTCTCCTCCATTCCGTTCTCTCTCTCCTTTTTATTTAAACTCCCTTCCACACATCTTACAAGCACGCTTTCACACCATCCATCATTACCGCTATCTCTGTTAAATAGTCCACTTGATCAAAAGAAGCCTCGGGAAAAGAAAGAGATATGCGGCAGCCAAAGAGTACTACCTCGCGTAGTCCTAAACATAAGGTGTTATCCATCCATATTGCGACAGGCCACATTGGCCCTCATGGCATGCCACTTGTGTATGGTTCCACGCCCGAGAAGACAGGCACGATCAAGGGCACAGTCAAGTTTGAGTGCAATTACGACTGCAAAGGCCGGGACATTGCTATCTTGTATGAGGCCAAAGCGGAGGCTCATTGGACAGGTATGCATCGGTTTCGTCCTGTTTTCCGTTTCCTCTCTTCATTGTTGTTAAACAGAGTCTTTGCGGCCCTGTCCTGCGTATTGGCTTTCTCGTCTACCAGCCATAGAGAACAAAAAGATCGTCAACCACCGCACGGAAGAGATCTTTGGGCACGCCATATGGCACTTTCCACTCGAGCACACAAGGCCGAATGGATCGACAATCGTCGCTGGCGTATACGAGAAAGAATTCGAAGTGCCCCTGATCCACCCCTCAGTGTCCTCGGCCCTGAATCGATCATCAGCTGCGAATGTCTCCGCCAGGACTGATGCCTCACCCTCGGTAAAGGCTGCCACGGCCCTGCCACCCAGAGGATCGACTGCGCTTCTCCCTTCCAGCAGCTATGGTCCGAACACGAAGATAAAGTATACCATTCATGCCATTCTGCGACGACCCTTTCCTAGCATCACCAACGTCGAGGCATCACAGGAGGTGTGGGTGCTCCATTCGAGTATGCCGCCTCCGCCTCCTCAGCTTCCTTTACCTCCTAAATCAGCTCCTGCGACGACAACGGCATCCAAGCTGAAGCCCAGTCGTGGCGACAGAACGGAGCCATCCACCTTGCCATCCAATCCAGCACCAGCTGTTGCCGCCCCCTCTCCTTCCTCCTCTCCTGCAGACAGCGCCGCTTCGACGACTGCTCCAAATTCGGCTTCTCCTTCGCATTCGCCATCCTCTGCAAGCGAATCATCCGATCCCCAAAAACTGTCTAGTCCTCGGTCTTTGCTCTCATTATCCCTGCCGACGAAGGCCATCCGATCTGCACTCTCTATGCTTCCGCTTGCAACTATCGACCTGCGCTCCAAGCAACTCAGTTTAACATCTATCACAGAAAAAGACAGCAACGCCGAAGTTGAGCGTTTGGTTGAGCCACAAGAAACAATGCCATCTGGCATCGCATCTTCTGAAGCGTCAGCTGCCAAGAGCGCGGATACTTCTATTCTACCCTTGTCACCGTCGACCTCATCACCGTCGACTGCTTCTAGCTCCTCTCAATCGGCCACAACAAGAACGGACGGGTACGCCTCAGACGACACCTTGCCCTCCTCGGATGACGAGAGCGACAGTGACGATGACAACTCTGCCGACTACACTGGCGTTTGGGAGCCCTTCCAGATGCCATATTCATGCTCTTTGCCTTCAGAGACGGTATACCTCGGTCAGTCTGTCCCGTTAACGATTCGGTTCGGCCCTCGTAAGGAATATGGTACCGACAAGTACAAGGACAAGAGCAGGAGCAGGACTGGGAGGAAGAATAAGAGGAAAGACAGAGAGGACGGAAGACAGCACCAGCGGAATGGACACAGCAAACGGCGCTCAGAGAGGGACCATGTCGTCCCGCAGCCTCGCTTCGTCATCAAAAAGGGTATCGTCAAGGTCGTTGAGCACACTCTTTTGAGAGAGGTCACTGTTACGCCTGCACCCCCAGCCCTCATCAATCATTATAATAATACCGCATCCGTTGCTTCCGGCCCTATGAAAAACGCTCACACCTTGCCGTCCGGCAGCGAAGCGACGTATGATCATCGCGCAGGATTGCTGTCATGTAAGCAGCAGCAGCAAGGGCAGCAGGAACAACAGGAGTTATCAGGACATGTTCATGCCAGCACTGTCAGTGGCGGCGAGCCAGTGATATTGCCCAGCTTTGCAATGAACTCGCTAAAGAGTCCTATATACCAGGGGCAAGGCTATAATGGCAGCAACTGTCAATTGTATGAACAAATGGACAAGGATGCAAAGCAACTTCAACAAGGATCGCATCGGCGCTCGGGAGAACATAAACGATCCTTCTTCAAATCAAAGCGACACAGCCTCGATCATGTTCCCGACAATCATCGACCCACTTCTTCGGAATCTAGCCACATTGGATTGCATTTAAGTCCTGCCGCTCTCGCAGCCAATGATTCCTCCCTATCACCCTTGCACAGGCTTCCTCCTCCTCCACCGACTGCGACACCCTCAAGCAGCAACAGCAAGATCATCAGTAGTATTGAGGCCAAGTTCAAGACAGAGGCCATGACCATCTCATTGACGTCGATGTTGCAACAGCGCGAGAGGCAGTACCAAAAGCTTTTTGCAGGAAAATACAAGGACGGACGCGGAGGTCTCGCTGGAAGTGGAGTCGAAACCAACGAAGGACATGGCGTGGATGATGATGACGTGGAGGCAGAGCGGGACTTGGAGGACGGCATTTGGCAAACAACCGTTTATATACCACTGCCGGGGCTATCGGATCTTGCGACGTTTACAGAGACGAAACACATCGTGAAGACGCACAGCCTTCAATTAATTTTGCTCTGTGGTCTCGTTTTGGACACCAACAATGGCGCGGGCGGCGGGGCCACGACAGCCATTGCGGGCTCTGGAACAGGAGCCCCGATGCCCTTGATTACAAAGCCAGGCATCAACAAGGAGTTTCGACTCGAGAGTAAGTCTACTGATACATGCTGTTGAGGAGATCCATGTCTCCAGAGTACTTGAATTGATTACCTATAGTGTTTTTTTTATTAACTTGACGCATGGTGTGCTATTTTTTAATTTCATAGTGGATCTCCACGTAACCGGGCCCCGTGCACCACCGAGTAAAGCAAGCAGTGAGGGTTTAGAGGACTTGCAGTAGCGCGATGGTCCATCTTTTGCGTGGATGTTTTCGCCGACATGTTTGCATGTAATAAAGAAGGCAGATGAGCAAAAACATGGGCAATGTGGCATAAAGAAGATCAGAGCCCTTTCCCCCAGGAAAAAAGGGACCCTCCGCATGTTTGCCTGCAGAGATGTAATATCGATGTTTAATGTTTGATGTGATGAGGGATGGGTGCGGCGGAGGGTGTTCCAGGCACTGAGCGCGAATTGATGTTTTGGGCTGGAGGTCAACCCGGACACGAAGGCGGTGCTGATGTCTGAGTCCGCGGCAACCCTGGAACTCACCCTCGCTCTAAATATATATTACTTTGACTTTATGGATCACACCTCGTTCATCATTCCTCCTGTTGTTTGGTTGTCCATCACACCGCCTCCTTCCCTTTGTTCATCGGTGCTGTCCTCGTCCTTCCCGACCTCTGCCTTGCTCTCGAAGGGTCACAGCTACTTGCCATTCCAACCCATCCCGATCGTCGACTCTGCTCTGCACTTGCCTGCACGCACCGCCCTCATTGCCCCCTTACAGGGCTTTGCCTTTTCCTCTTCTTTTCTCTCTTTTCCCCTTTTGCTTCTTGCTTCTTGCTACTTGCTACTTGCTACTTGCTACCTGACAATACCTTCACACTTGGATCAGTCCTAGCATCCCACCAATCCTCTAGTCAAGCACCCGTCTGCGTTCGATCTCGACGTCATCCTGAAGCACTCGTCCACTTCAAAAGCATCAGCCAGTTTCCCCTACCAGTTTTGCAGCTTGTTGCCGTTGGAGTCTAGTCACAGCCATGGCATTCAAGCGGTTTTTCGTCGCTGCACACCATCATCCTGCTGGCCACTATGGTCATCTTTTGGCTAGCATGGAGCAACATCCGTCTGCGAGGTAGGTCTTGCCTGCTGCTTCGATGTGTCTTCGTTGTTGTCGCTATGGCGTATGTTGAACACTTCCCCTATACCTGACACTTACTTGACACCGCACCAATAGAAGACACCTCCAGTCGGTTCCCGCCTGGTCGATCTCTTCACGGTTACGGGGGCACCGCAGACGGCAGGTACAATCCCGAGTTGGAGGGCATGGAGGAGAACAGCGGACGACCAGATCCTGAAAGAGACTTGCCGTATGTGACAGACCACACCACGTCCCCGCTCGAACACTTGACCAAAAACTTCACCATAGTCACCGCAGCCTCTTCGAACCACTTTTGCGCGTTGGAAAGCTTCCTCTACTCCATGTCCGAAGTTCTGGAGGGATTGGAGCGGACAGAGATGAGACCGACCCTGGTGGTCTATAATCTCGGAGGCATGACCACCGAGCAGGTGGCACAACTGCAGTATCTCAAGGACAACCAGTACATTGACGAGTACAAGGACTTTGACTATGCAGCGTACCCCGCCTTCTGGGACATCTCCGTCGCACGTGGAGAATATGGCTGGAAAGCTGGCATTATCAAGGAGGTTGCCGACAAGTACCGAGGCCTTGTCCTGTGGCTGGATTCTGGCAACATGCTGGCGCTTGACTTTTTGCGGTATTTGCCTGGTTATCTGGACAAGTTTGGATTCTGGAGCCCACAGAGCTCGGGATCGTTCCGTCAGTACACACATGAGGGTCTACCCCAGTATTATAAGGACACGCTGGATAAATATGCGCAGGAGACCAACTGCAATGGAGCTGCAATTGCGTTCGATGCCTCGAACGACAGGATTTACAATGGACTTCTCAAGGAGTGGTTCACTTGCTCGAGCATCAAGGACTGTATAGCGCCTAAGGGCTCCTCAAGAGCGAATCACCGTCAGGACCAAGCTGCGTTGACGTATTTGGTCAAGAGGATGCAGTTTACGGAGCAGTGCAGACACTTTCCAGAACACTATGGCGTCACCGTCCATCAGGACAAGGTGTGCCGAGAGAGGATACGGGCCTACAAGATCATGAAGGGCCTTGACCAGGAGACCGACGTCATGGACGAAGAGGAGGACGACGATGAGGAGGCGTCCGCTTAGGCCAGTTTGTTTTTAGTTCCAGGATGTTTCTCACTACTTTGTTTTTTTTTTGGGAGGGGGCCTTTATTTCGTTTACTTGCATCTGGCCTTGGAAGATTGGCGTAGAGTACGGTGATCACCAGAGCATTTATGTCGCCGATCTTATGTCTTGTCTTCGCATGCCACATCATACCCTATTATCCATAAGTCATCTCTACAAGAATAAATCAATATCTCCCACGCGATACTCTTTTTTTACTATAACTATACGATCGTCCCAACATGTAGATCTATTTTGATATCTTTGTTTGATCCTGTATTCGTTATAGATTTGGCGCTTGGAAGACGCACAATGACGAGGCCATAGATTCCCAAGACAACCAAACTAGACTATAATAGTTCGTTTGTGTTTGTTGGCTTGGAGCGTGAGTTGGCGTTAGTCTCTCGAGCATTATAGCCCTCCAAATCGACAGCTGCCCGCAGCTGCTGCAGGCCGATCGGGAATGACCTTTTCATCACACTCCAGGCCACATTCTCGGAGCATGGTGGTGTCGTCAACGACCCCGAGTACTCCCATCGAGGACCAAAATTGCCAATGGCTTTGATGAGTGGCATGAGATTGACGGACCTGAGTTGGACGTCGATTGAAGTTGCGTTGGGTCTAAACTGGTTTGTCCTCTTGCCCTGGGTCCGTGCGATTTTCAGGTCTAGGTCGGTTAGGAACTGAAAAAATGGCTTGTTGGACCTTCGAGAGTGAAGCAGCACGGCCACTACCGCCAGGGCGCCGTCCTCCAGGGATCGGTGAACCATATGAAGTTCTGCAACTGTGTGTGTGTGTGTGTTTTTTGTTTGAGGCGACACAGATTGTTGATTAGCCTTTAAGTGATCCTAACAACGCAACGCAACTTCCCCTCCCCCCCTTGTTCTCATAACACACCTGCATGTTTTCCATAAATCCTATGCTCGCTCGGTGTATGGAAATGGAACTGAATGAGATTGTACTGCTTTCCACGGATCGTTATCGAGGAGTTATGGGATGCCTCATTCGAGGCCCAGTCGACCTCAACGGCATGTCCATTCCAATGTGCGACAGCGTCTTGGATAGGGCTGTAATCATATACTAGCGGGGCTTCCGTAGCAGTGACGAACGAGCCGAGTGTCTCGTTGTTAATGTCAATAGGCGATTGCTGCATGCCCTTGTCGCAGGTGACATAGCTTGGGTCAACTAGACCCCAATGGACGTGGCCATCTGGTCCTTTACGGTACTATCAGTTGCCGAAACAAAAAGTGTGAAACTTTGGCCTTTCCCTTTTTCTTGGACAGCACTTTGTTTAGTTTAGACGTATAGAATACCTACATTCCAGGGGTTTCCAGCATTTGCAAAGCAATTAATGGTTACAGCGAGGAT